>JAKOGI010001217.1:0-77500 GCA_029747015.1 Carnegiea gigantea
TGTTAATTACTTCGGAACCTCTATAAATTGGGGACAAATTCATACCCTCAGGAATCCATCCCAAATTCAAGTCAGTGAGTGGGAGTTGGGTTGAATTTTGGGTCTGATTTGTGCGGTTTGGGTACGGTTTGGGTTCTGTCCACGCGTAGTGAGTAAGAGCTGAAGGGTTGGTGCCGTTCGAACACCTAGAGTCGAGCCAGCAGCTTCGAATGAACGTCTAGCTTAGATTTGAGGTGGGATTTCTCTACTCCTAATTATTACTATTTTCAACGATTTTAATTAATTTTAGTTAATGCATGTCTATTCTGAGCTTGGAAATCAGTTTGGGTGAATTAGAATTGATATTGAGAAATGACAACCATGATACTGATTTTGGGTTAGATTGCATGTTGATTCGATGCATAGCTGAATGAATCGATTAGTTGAAGATTTTAGAATAAAGAAAATGTGTTGTACGACTGTTATAGCAGCAGTTTATCACATTTGAGTCCTGTTTCGAAGACTAAAGAGGCTAGCTGAGTAATTGAAATAATGGTGGAGTAAGCTGAATTGGCTCTAAGGATTATGGCTATATATATTTGGGCATGATTAATAGTCCATTTGCCGCAATTACAATGGAATATTATGCCTCTAGATAATACTTTGCGAACTAGAAAGCAAAATATCGCTTTAAAGTCTCTATTGCATCTATTAGTACACTTAAACTCTATGTTGGCTATTAAGCATGAATGTTATACCTAAATACGATTGTTCTATGTATTATTGATTTGTGCATGTCAATATTGAACCTAGCTTGGTAGTTGGATGGTTTGAGGGGGAACAAATGAGAAATTTGAGGTTCTTGTAGTCAGTGTTTTGTGAGGAGGGAGCCTGGGTTGTGAATTGCCGCAATCATGT
This sequence comes from Carnegiea gigantea, assembly GCA_029747015.1. Taxonomy (NCBI): domain Eukaryota; kingdom Viridiplantae; phylum Streptophyta; class Magnoliopsida; order Caryophyllales; family Cactaceae; genus Carnegiea; species Carnegiea gigantea. The sequence goes on from JAKOGI010001217.1 coordinate 898, forward strand.
AGATTACGAGGCCATGTGTGGCTTATTGAATAGACTCTACCAAGTTGTGCTATGAAGTGTTTGAATGTGCTATGTGCGAACCCTTTTCCCCCCAACGTGCTACATGACACTATGTGACCAATTCTTTAAATTTTAGGCATCCTTTAAAAGAAGGGTCATTTAGAAAACTTGTTTTCATGATCGCGAATGCTTTTGAGTACTTACCAATTGCCTGTTAGTTGTGAAGATGTTTGTACCCTAAAATAATCCTAAATCGTCGAACTACTCAGGGAGTGACTCAACTGAATAGTCGATAGTTTAGGAAGTTCTAAAGCGGATTAAAAGTGACTTTAAAACTATTTTAAGGCATTGGGTTTTATACAACTTCTCCGTGTGTTTAAAAGGATTTAAATGTCTTGAAAAAGGACATCTTAAGGTACCAATTATGAAATTTGGCTTATTTGTATGCTAGCTGTTTATTTTAGTTTCGATTAAGTTTCGAGTTACAAGCTAGTAAAATCATTATTATTTTATGAAGCATTTATTTTGATAATTATGGGGAAAACTTGTTTGAATTATAAGCAAGCCAAGTACTTTAAGTTTTGAATGGTAGTATGCTGAGAATTATTTAAGGTTTTAATTTGCTTAAGCACCCTTCTTTGTGTTTAAAAAGGATTTCAAACAGGCAAAATTTGGGCAACTAAATGAGTTTACTACGAAATTGAGTTTGAGTTATACGCTAGTTTGAATGAGTTGATTACTTTAAGTTTCAATATGCTTCGATTATGAATCTAGTATGAAGCAAACGCTAACTAAGTACTTTAAGTTCCAAATGAGTTTCGATTTACGAGTTGGCAAACCTATTACATTTGTAAGAAGTTTTTAAGTTAAAAACGAAGTCGACTTATGGGTTAGTAGGCTTATTACATTTATAACAAGTTTTTATGTTAAAAATAAAGTCGATTTACGAGTTAGCAAACTATTTACGTTTATAAGAAGCTTTTTAACTTGAAAACGAACGAACTATAAACATTTCGAAAAGTTATGGTCGTTTCGTTAAATAAGATTTCAGCAAAGTAATCAACTAAAAAAGAGAAATGAAATGCAATTTTAAAGGCTAAGAAAGTGCTAGGCAGATGGCCAGACCTTGAGGTTTGTAACTGGATGCAAAGATAGCGCGAGCTGTTTCCCCTAAAGGGAATATTAGGAGCTGGACGCAAAGATGGCGTGAGCTGTTCCTGGGAACTGGACTCAAGATATGATTATCTTGGTGTGAGTTGTTCCCTGATGTGTGATGCATAAGAAAACCTTGAGGGGGGCGGGACTCAAGATATTACTATCTTGGTGTGAACTGTTGCCCCATAGAGGACAGTATCAAAGTTAGAGTTACTCTGTTGAGACGCGTTTTGGCTAATGTTAAGTTGTGTATATCCTGGGATTACGTGAGTTGTGAGTGACGATCTCACTTAAGGGTAGTGTAGATCTACCCTAGCCAGGACAATAAGATGTTTTTTTATGCTATGAGTAAGTTCCTAATAAATAGGAAAAGCAATTGGCATTTTGCCATTTTAAGCATTTCGGAAAAGAAAGATTTCTAAGGGCCATTACGAGGCCATATCGAATAAGATTTGAGAAGCTTATAAGGGTCATTAGAGGACCATTACGAAAGAAGTTCTTTTAAAGAATATGAGCCTGAAGAGGCTAAGAAAAGTGTTTTTAAGAAAAGAAAGAAAGCTTTCAAATGTACATATTGTGCACATATTTTACGAACGCGTTTCCAAGTATGGTTTAAATGAAATTTTAAATGAAGTATGGTTACTTCCTAGTAATGCATCGAACATATAAGCTTTTAAAGGTGCATATCTTATGAAAGAATGTTTCTTGCCAAGTTTTTCTTACCAATTTGGATGTTTTAGGAGCTTTTAGAAAGAACTATAAGCTTTAAAGAGGTTAGTGTGATTTATAAACTATTCTTGGACTATGTCGAGAGTCACTATGTTTGTAAAAGTGTGTTTTAAAGCATCACATTCATTCCTTGTGCTATTTGATTACGTGTCTGAATGCTTATTAGAAAGGAAGATTGGTCATTAAGGGCCTAGGAATGAGTTGAGGGGCTAGCATGAAGTAAAAGGGTGGTAATCTTTCCTTGGGGACTATGATCGCCTAATATGATAGTAGTACACAAATACGTGATATGTGACTATTATTAGTATTATTGCCTACAAACGGTTTTGGTTTTTAAGGATGAGGGGAATTCTCACTGAGCGTGTGGTTGCTCATCCCATTACTCTTTCCCCTTTTTCCCAAGGCTTTTGTTATAATAGGTGAAAGTCAAGGCACTTATGCCGAGTTGGAGTTTACCCTTGCTTGAAAAAGAGTCATATGTGCTATATGGAAGTAGATTCATGTGTGTAACAACGTAATATAACATATTCCTGGTTTGCAATTATTGTAAACTAAGTTTTCTAGCACATATAATCCATATTGTTTACGAATCGCTCTGTATGGCTGTATAAGCCAACCATCTAATTAGTTAGATGTCTTCTCGGTTAAAGTTAGCTGTATTTTGGGATGTAAACCCCAGTACTCCAGATGTGTCATCCGTTAAGTTGTATATTTGATTTCCTTCTTTATTAATGAACGTTATGGTTGGTGTACTCCGAGCGAGTGACCCGTAGAGGGGTGGCCTCCGACATGTAGCCGTGGAGCTTGTTTAAGAAGTTTTATATGTTTCCATTCAATGTAGGGAGTTGTTGTGATGCATTTAGCCTAGGAAATAAACAATTTTCAGGCGAAACTCTGTCCGTTTAGCCCCAAAAGTTAAGTAGGAGGCAAGAAAACATAATGCTCCTAGTCCTAGGGGCTCGTGGCATTACAAGATGGTATGGGAGCAAGGTTCTGTAACCATAGGCCGCAACCTGAATCTTGCATCTCATATAGTTGCCTACGAACGCGTTCACGATGACCTGATATATGCTTGCTTTGTGTGCAAACGTGTCTTTTACGTGAACATTAGTGCGTCTGGTTAGAGGTGTGTGGCTTAACTTAGCTGCTTTGTTGGTTGAAAGAACCATTTGCTAAGGTGTAGGCCGAGTAGCTCGTATTCTCGTGGATAAGTTAAGTGTTAGCTCAATTTAAAGTTGTTTTGCTTATGCCTCTTGGCGATTTAAATCAAAAGTCTCATGCGCACATGGTTTAAACTCAAACAATTGAGAATGTTTTAACTCCAAGCTCATTCTTTCCCCTTAAGTACGATTTGCTCCTTGGGCCCGATAATAGAGTGTGCAGACGCACTCAATGGTTGGTAGGGAAAGAGCTAGAAGTAGTTAAACCATCCTCCTTCTAAAACATAGAGGCTTGAAAGTTAAGGCCCTTCCTAAATAATGAGTGAAGGTATTTCTTTCGCATTTTAGACCTTTCTAATTATTTAGTTAGGCCTTACTGTTACGTCTAAAGACTTGCATTTGGTTTACATTCGTGTTCGAGCCTCGTTCTATGAGTGTAAGCTTCTATGTGTGACTAGATATATCGAATACCTACTTGCTAAGATGCATTGCGTAATGTATTCACAACATGCATTTAGTAAGTGATTGTGGATTACTTTCCTTGGCTACATAGTTCTTTTAGACGACATCCCTTTTTACGTGATTTCTCATTTACTAAAGGAACTATGCGCAACTTCGTATATGTGCATATCAATATGGGTGATTGTGATATAGTCTAGTTGATTGTTGGCAAAGTGTCATTCCAAGCCTTTGTATATGTGCCATTAATGCTTAAATGAGGTCCTAACCCAAATTGTCATTTACGAGCAGTCTTCCTTATTTCCCATCACGTAACCACTACTGCCTATCAGTCGGCTAAGCGTTGTGCTCATTTGGGCATAGAATGCTATTCTTTTCATAAGAATTATAGTATCCTGGCTATATCAACCCCAACACACCTATAATAGGAATAAAAGGAAGAACTTGACAGACTTTGGAATTGTTATACCATATGTATCACCTCCTCACCTCTTGAGAGACGATCCATACCTTTCCAGCACTTTGTAAGCATTAACAACAAATGTGAAAACCAAGAGTTTCTGAAGGAGATTGAACTGCCCCCTCCGTACCATGAGTTCGTAAGACTCTCGTACCACCCCCACGGGAAACAAGCATCACAACACCTCAATGTGTATCTATAAGACTAATAATGCCGTTGTTCTCACCCCCTGTTAGCTGATTGATGGCTAACTCCAAACAGTTGGACAAACCTCGAGGTATAACCTTAACCTTAGGCTTTAGACGACGGTAGCATCCATGTATACTTGCCTAGATGTCTTTTCATGAGACGCTACTAGGAGCCCAAATGCTTTAAAGCATAATCATAGCACTGTATATAGTCTAAAGCCCATAGAAGGTTATATAGTTATTTAATTTCATTATTCTTGAACGGTTATGTGTTTTATGAATACATTGTTGCACTTCTTGGTGTGCAGTTGACTTGACTCTGGATTGGTATGTAACTTGATTATCCAGATGATTTAAGTTTCGTAAGTCATGGCATGGCATGACCTCTGACTCGTTGTTTGCATTTCGTGGATTTAATAATTCCATGTCATAACTGGATGACTGCATATGCACATATTTGAAGCATGATGAGACGACCCTAGAAACTTGCATTCACATATTCTTGCCCTTATATATTTGATCAGAGTAGCACAGCATAGGCTTGTAGGTACATAACTCACAGGTCCTAGGAATGTTGGTTGCATATATTTTTGTTTGGTGAATTGCTTGCCATCTGCGTTTGAGATGGTTTCATGTTACTTACAATTCTTAGGCTCGTGATTGCTGAATTGCTGACACTATGCGATGCTATGCGATGCTAATGTGCTTAAGTGATGCCACGTGATGCTATGTGATGTTCTTATTACTCAAATGTGTTAAAGAAGTCTCTAAGTTAACCATTGTGATCCTAAAGGTACCTTGAATTCATGATTTAGAGTGAGACTACATGTGTATGACCTTGAGATGTTATTGCCTAATTGCCCTATTTTTAGATTTCGAATCACGATATATGCACATACATAGAGACGTTGTTTACTATGCAGACTGAGTCTAGATAATTGAAAGTCTTTTTCCTTTTGATTATTTTTTAAAGCAAGTTTAGTATGGTTTTTCACGCCAACTCAGTTGCCCCTCTTCGATGTGATTTGCCCTCAGCACCTAAATAGAGTGAGTGGACGCTTGAAGAGGATTGGTGAGGAGGAGACTAGATACCATATGCCCTTTTTTGGTTTAAATTGATTGTAAGCGAGATTTTGGATTTTAGTGTAATTTGTGTAGACTGTGTCAAGTGTGTGCACGTCTTAGGTACGACTGAACTATGAACCCTAGAATTTCGAGCACAAAATTCTTTTACGAGGAGAAGAATGTGACACACGTGTTTCGTATTTTACATTAAGTTGGTCGTATTCCCTTTTTACGTCGTAAAATCATATTTTTATTAATTACATAAGTTAAATTATTACTGGTGTGCTTACGTGAATGATAATTTTATTAAAAAGAATATTTTTTCACTGTTGATATTATTATTAGTTTTGAAAACTCTTCTGGCAATTTTTAGTAAGCATTATTAATGATTACTAACAAGTACTAAATCGAATAGGAATCCAATTACGATTAGGTTGTCAACCTTAGAGCAGTTCGATGTTTATTAAATCGAACCTGTATATATTTGGGGACAAGTAATCGATGAAAGGTGGTGTTATCGAGTTTAGGTTTAGAATTCGGGTTATAAATTAGACTAGCGGTGTTAAGTATCGAACAGTTTCGGGCAAAAATGGAAGAGGGAGGGCCGTTTTTGTAATCTTACCTAATCGCTTTCCATCTTTATCCTCTTCCCCGGTCGCGACTCCCCTAACCCGACATCCCTCTATCTCCTCTCTGCTCTTCTTCTTCCTTCTCTCATCTCCACCATAGATGCACTATAAGAGCTCGAATTCGAGCAGATCTTTGCCACACGCAACCGCAAATCGCACCCATTCGGCCTCCCCCATGAGCTGGCCTTCACCTAGTGTGAAATCTGGGTAAAATCGAGAGAACCCACCACATTTTCAGTGGGTTTAAGCGCAAATTCGATAGCCCAAGCACTTGTAAAAGTTCAGCCACGCATTCCAGTTGTTAATTGCTTTGAAATATCTATAAATTGGGGACAAATTCGTAGCCTCAAGAATCCATCTCGAATTTGAGTCAGTAAGTGAGAGTTGGGTTGAATTTGGGGGTCTGATTTGCACGGTTTGGGTTCTGTCCATGCATGGTGAGCAAGAGCTGAATGGTTGGTGTTGTTCGAACACCTAGAGCCAAGCCAGCAGCGTCGAACGAACGTCTAGCTTGGATTCGAGGTGGGGATTTCTTTACTCCTAATTATAACTGTTTTCAACGATTTTAATTAAATTTAGTTAGTGCATGTCGATTCTGAGCTTCGAAATTAGTTTGGGTGAATTAAAATCGATATTGAGAAATGACAAGCATGATACTGATTTTGGGTTAGATTGCATGTTGATTTGATGCATCGTTGAATGACTCGATTAGTTGAAGTTTTTGAAATAAACAAAATGTGCTGTACGACTGTTATAGTAGCATTTTCACACTTGAGTCCTGTTTTGAAGACTAAAGAGGCTAGCTGAGTAATTGAAATAATGGTGGAGGAAGTTGAATTCGGTCTAACGATTGTGGCTACATCAGTTTGGGCATTATTAATAGTCTACTCGTAGTAATTACAATGGAATATTATGCCTATGGATATTGGTTTGCGAACTAGAAAATAAAATATCGCTTCAAAGTCTCTATTGCATCGGTTAGTACACTTAAACTCTATGTTGGTTATTAAGCATGAATGTTATACCTATGTACAATTGTTCTATGCATTATTGATTTATGCATGATAATATTGAACCGAGCTTGGTAGTTGGATGGTTTGAGGTGGAATTAGTAAGGCATTTGAGGTTCTTGTATCCGGTGTTGTGTGAGGAGGGAACCTGGGTTGTGAATTGCCAGAATCGTGTAGATTGTCAGGCTATGTGTGGCTTATTAAGTAGATTCTGCCAAGTTGTGCTATGAAGTGTGTGAATGTGCTACGTGCGAACCCTTTTTCCCTAAATGTGCTACGTGACACTATATGACCAATTCTTGAAATTTTAGGCGTCTTTTAAAAGAAGGGTCATTTAGAAAGCTTGTTTTTATGATTACGAATGTTTTTGAGTACTTACCAATTGCTTGTCAATTGTGAAGATGTTTATTACCTAAAATAATCCTAAATCGTCGAACTACTCAGGGAGTGACTCAATTGAATGGTCGATAGCTTAGGAAGTTTTTAAGAGCGAACTAAAAGTGAGTTCGAAAATGTTTTAAGGCATTGGTTTTTATATAAATTCTTCTTGTGCTTAAAAGGATTTAAACGCCTTGAAAAAGGACATCTTAAGGTACTAATTATGAAATTTGGCTGATTTGTATGCAGGCGGTTTATTTAAGTTTCGATTGAGTTTCGAGTTACAAGCTAGTAAAATCATTATGATTTCAAGAAGCATTTATGTTGAAAATTATAGAGAAAACTTATTTGAATCATAAGCAAGCCAAGTACTTTAAGTTTTGAATGGTAGTAAGAAGAGAATGATTTAAGGTTTTAATTTACTTAAGTGCCCTTCTTTTAGTTCGAAAAGGATTTCAAACGAACAAAATTTGGGCAATTGAATGAGTTTATTATGAAAATTAGTTTGAGTTATATGCTAGTTTGAGTGAGTTTATTTCTTTAAGTTTCAATAAGCTTCGATTATGACTCTAGTTTGAAGCAAACGCTAACTAAGTACTTTAAGTTCCAAATGAGTTTCGATTTACCACTTAGCAAACCTATTACATTTATAAGAAGTTTTTAAGCTAAAAAAGAAGTCGACTTATGAGTTCGTACGCTTATTACGTTTATAAGAAGTTTGTAAGTTAAAAACGAAGTCAATTTACACGTTAGCAAACTATTTACGTTTATAAGAACCTTTTTCACTTAAAAACGAAAGAACAACAAACATTTAGAAAAGCTATGGTTATTTTGTTAAAAGTAAAATTTCAGCAAACTAATCAGCGGAAAAAGAGAAATAAAATGCAATTTTAAAGGCCAAAAAAGTGCTAGGCAAATGGCTAGACCTTGAGGGTGAGAACTGGATGAAAAGATAGCATGAGCTATTTCCCCAAAGGTAATATTGGGAGCTGGACGCAAGGATGGCGTGAGCTATTGCCAGGAACTGGACCCAAGATATAATTATCTTGGTATGAACTGTTCCCTGATGTCTGATGCGTAAGAAAACCTTGAGAGAACTGGACTCAAGATATGACTATCTTGGTGGGAGCGGTTGCCCCACTGAGGACAGTATCGAAGTTAAGGTTACTCTGCTGAGGCGCGTTTTGGCTAATGTTAAGTTACGTATACCCCGTGGATAACGTGAGTTGTGAGTGATGATCTCACTTAAGGTTAGTGCAGATCTCCCCCATCTAATACAAAAAGATTTTTTTTTTTTAATGCTACGAGTAAGTTCCTAGTAAATAGGAAAAGCTGTTGGCATTTTCTCATTTCAAGCATTTCGAAAAAGAAAGATTTCTAAGGGCCATTACGAGGCCATATTGAATAAGATTTGAGAAGCTTATAAGAGTCATTAGAGGACCATTATGAAATAAGTTCTTTTAAAGAATATGAGCCTTAAAAGGCTAAGTAAAGTGTTTTTAAGAAAAGAAAGAAAGCTTTCAAATGTACATATCCTGCACATATTTTATGAACATGTTTTGAAGTATAGCTTAAATAAAATTTCAAATGAAGTATGGTTACATCCTAGTAATGCATCGAACATTTAAGCTTTTAAAGGTGCATATCTTATGAAAGAATGTTTCTCGCCAAGTCTTTCTTACCAATTTGGATGTTTCAGGAGCTTTTAGAAAGAATTATAAGCTTCAAGAAGTTAGCGTGATTTATAAACTATTCTTAGAACATATTGAGAGTCACTATGTTTTCAAAAGTGTGTTTGAAAGCATCATATTCATTCACTATGCTACTTGATTACGTGTCTGAATGTTTGTTAGAAAGGAAGATTGGTCATTAAGGGCCTAGGAATGAGTTGAGGGGCTAGCATAAAGTATAAGGGTGGTAATCTTTCCTTGGGAACTATGGTTGCCTCGTATGATAGTAGTATGCAAATACTTGATATGTGACTATTATTGGTATTATTGCCTACAAATGGGTTTGGTTTTTGAAGAGGAGGGGAATTCTCACTAAGCATGTGGTTGCTCATCCCATTACTCGTTCCCCTTTTCCCCATGCTTTTGTTATGATAGGTGGAAGTCAAGCATTACGCTGAGTTGGAGTTTATCCCTGCTTGAAAAAGAGTCATGTGTGCCATATAAAAGTAGAGTCATGTGTTTAACGATGTAATAAAATGTATTCCTAGTCTGTAATTGTTGTAAACTAAGTTTTCTAGCTCGTGTAATGCATATTGTTTACGAGTCGCTCTGTGTGGCTATTTGAGCCACCCATCTGATTAGTTAGATGTCTTCTTGGTCAAAGTTAGCTGTATTTTGGGATGTAAACCCTAGTACTCTGAATGTATGATCTGTTGAGTTGTATATTTGATTTCCTTCTTTATTAATGAACTTCATGGTTGGTATACTCTAGGCGAGTGACCCGAAGAGTGGTGGACTCCGACGTATAGCTGTGGAGCTTGTTTTAGAAGTTTTATATGTTTTCGTGCAATGCAGGGAGTTTTTATAAGGCTTTTAGCTTGGGAAATGACCAGTTTTCAGGTGAAACTCTGTCCATTTTGCCCCAGGAGTGTGGTAGGAAATAAGAAAACGTAATGCTCCTAGCCCTAGGGGCTGGGGGCGTTACAATTAGCCTCAATAATGTACTAGGGGCATTGGAAAGACCAAAGAGAATGATAAGCCATTCATATAACCCTCCCTTAGTCTTGAAAGCTGTTTTCTATTCATCTCCCTCACGGATTTTGATTTTGTAGTATCCGCTTCGAAGGTTGATCTTTAAAAACACTTTTGAGCTATGTAATTCATCTAGTATGTCTTCAAGTCTAGGTATGGGTGCCTGCACTTGACTGTAATCTTGTTAATGGCCCTGCCATCCGCACACATATGCATTCCTTCATCCTTTTTAGGAACCAAAGGAGTAGGCACGGCACACGGACTCAAGGACTCTTGAACTAAGCCCTTATACATCAACTCTTCAACTTGTCATTGAATCTCCATGGTTTCTTTGGGATTCATTCTATAAGCTGGCTTATTAGGAAGGATGGAACAAGGAATGAGGTCTATATGGTGTTGGATATCTCTTTTTGGAGGCAAACCTATGGGTATCTCCTCAGGAAATAAATGACAGAAGTTCAATATCCACTCTCTAAAGGCCTTGAATTCATGCTGGGAGGCCTTCAACAATGATTCACTAACTATAAGAAGTAAATTAAAATGGTTTAACTTATTTTAACGTTTAATTTCGTGGAGCTTAAATGGGGATACAGGAGCTAGGGTGATCATCTTACCACCCTTAGTAAATGAGTAAGTATTCAAGTAGCTATTATGAATTACCCTACGATCATATAACTATGGCCTTCCCAAAAGCATATGACAAGCATCCATGGGAATTACATCACACCAAAGCTCATCTTGATAGTCTTTCCAGTGGAGAAAGAAGCAAGGCACCGTGAATTCACTTGGATACCCTTGCTTTGATTCAACCATTGAATGTTGTAAGGGTGTGGATGAGTCATGGTTTGCAAATCTAGTTTCTCAATCATACTTAGAGAAACCACATTTGCACAGCTTTCTCCATCAATGATCACAGAACATACCTTCCCTTGGACTGTACAATGGGAGTGGAATATGTTCTCTCTTTGCTGGTCTTTAGCTCCCTTCTAGTTGCTTAAAACTCTCCTCAAAATCAACATTTCACCTTCATCAGCCTCCTCCATGATCTCCTCTTGAGTTTCCTCAAGTTCATCCTTCAAATCGTCCTCCTTTTCCTCTTCTTCAAACACCTCTTTAACAGCTGTCCATCTGGCTAAAGTTATGACCTTGAGGTTTGGGCAGTCTGAAGCTATATGCCCAAGTCCTTGGCACTTAAAACACCTTCTATTGCTCATGGGATTGGGATTGGGTCTATTTTGAGGGGTTTTGATCTTTTGTGGAGCTGGGGTTCTTTGTGGAAAGGAAGGGGATGGATTTGGGGGCTTGGATATAGGATTAGAACTCCCCTTGTTAAAGGGTTAGTTTTAGGCAAAGGGTTTAGGATTCTGCGATTTAGGGGGCTGCCTTGCTTTCTTTTGTTGCTCAACCTTGTGAGTAAGCATGCAAACTTCATCAAAGGTAGTGTAAGCTTGTAAATCAACCACATTAGCATACCTAGGATCAAGTCCTCCTAAGTACCTAACAATGGTTTGTTCTTTGACTTCTTGAAGATCACATTACTAGTTTCTCAGACTCATGTGTATATTCTTCCACAATTAGATTACCTTGAGTAAGGGTATATAGTTGAGAATAACAATCTTGGACATAAGTTAGGGGAAGAAAACTAGCCTTAAGCTTTGATTTCATCTTCTCCCATGTTTTGATCTTGGACTTCCTCTCTCTAACCTGTTTAGCACATATGTTAGTCCACCATTGTGGGGCATATTTTCTAAGTCTTAAGGCCACTAGCTTGTCCTTCTTGTCATTAGGAACATCTTTATACTCAAAAACACGATCAATAATGTGTAACCAACCAAAGAATTCCTCTGGATCAAGCATACATTCAAACTCTGGGATTTCAACTTTGAAATCATTAGTGTTTGCTTAAAACCTTGGTTCTGTTCTAGCCATTCTTTAGGGTTCATCCTCACTAGATGAATTCACATTATGTCTAAAAACTTGTTCTTGCCTCCTAGGATCATATTGGAGAGGCTCTTCATTCACTTTATGCTTTTGCTTCAAAACGGCTCTAAGTTGCTTCTGTAGGTAGTCATTCTAAGGTTGGAGTTCTTAGTCATGTTGAACACCCTCATTAAGTTTTCTCATTCATAACTCATTTTGGGCTGAAAGTGTTTGGCAATTCTTCAAAACTGCATCAAATTTCTCTCCCAAACTTGTACTATTACTCATAGTGTATTCGGATGTGTGTTTAAGCTATAACAAGGGATGTGTTTGGAAATGGCTGGAAATGATTTTGGAAGTCGAGGGACGTACCAGGCCAAGAGAAACCTAAGCTCTAATACCAAATATGATTTATCTTGGAAGGGGAAACACGAACACTCAAACCTAAATTCAAAGCTAAGAGGAAACAAACTGAATTCAAGCTAAAGTCTAAGTGATTTTGTGAGTGAATGCTTGGATACAGGATAATCTAAACTCCTGCTTAAATACAGAAACACTACTAAGCTTGAGTTTAGGGTCCTTAATCTTAATTAGGATATGAAAACACCACTTAATTAAGAGTTAAGACTTACTTGATCACCAGCTTAATCGACCAAATTAACGATAAGCAAGTGAAGTATTTAGGGAAAACAAAAGGAAGATGCTCCCAATTCTAGTTTGTATACAATATCAAGGTTATGTTCACAAAATATGCCTTTAAAGGACCTTATATACACGGCCTTTAGGCAAAATACAAGCAAAGAAGGTTTTCTCTCTAGGAAGGAAACGTCTAAGAATGCTTAGCTAGGCGCTTATGACTAATCTAGTTTACAAGCTTGATTAATCTATGCTAATTATAACCAGAATTCAAGGAAAGCAAGAAAAATGACAATAATTAACCCTAACACTCCTAATGAAGCTTAATACAATAAACTTTCTAAGGAAATATAAATAAAAACAGCCGTAAAGTAGATGTGCTTTTTGTCTGGCCAATCCAGATGAAGGGCTTGATTTCTCTCTTTGCATTATCATGGGTTGCTCTTCCCAAAACCTATTTTAGCTACCAATGATGATGTTCCTGGTCTCCTTGATGCATGATTGAAGCAAGCAAGCAAGAAATCAGCTGAGGAAACCCTTAGAAGGAGGAAAACACACGCAGATGCTTGTCGGGTTCTAGAAACAGTTTTCAACCCGATTTTCAACCCTTCTTTCCACCAATCAAAAGTGATCATGATTTTAATTTCAAGCCATGGGGGGATGTATGTACAAACCCCCACTGCAAAGAAATCAAGGTTAAATCATGCTTAAGTAGGAGATTTCCACTAAAACATTTTACTGTGTAGTTTTGGACCAAAACTGACAGGCTAAACAAAATCGCTTGATCTCTTCACCTTGACTGAGCATGATTGAGTTTTAATGCTTGGACCTGAAAGCTAACATCTTAAGGATTCTAAAAATGCAAAAATATCAAACTTAAGCCACAATGTAGCTTAAGAAATCAGGTGAACAAAACAGGGCATTTTCTGACCGTTTAACCTGGTTTTATCTCCTTGGATCTTTTCCATAATTTGAGCCATACCTTGGACTTTTGGAACTTGCATTGGACCTTACTGGACTTCTAGGACCTTCTTCCATGCCTTGGCTTGAGGGGACTGTAAGGGCCATGCTTTCGTGCTATTACCGACTAACTGTTTAGTTGCTGATTTGACCAGTTGCTTTTAATTTGTTATCCGACGAAAGTATTAAATCGACCGTGTGAGTTTTTAACGACTAGTTTCAATAAAAGGGACGATTATTTGACTAATGTTATCATTGACGCTACTTATTTATAAAATATTTGAATCTATGCTAAACCCAGTTTTTAAAATCGTTTTTCGTTTTACTTGGCAGATTCCCAAAGTTTAAACCGAAATGTACATGGTAGGTCGTTCAATTTGGGTTTAACCTAACTATTAGCGAGTACGGATCAAAATTTAGCTGTATGTTGTTAGTTTAACCCAAAACACACAAAAAAAAAAGAAAAAGAGATTGAAAAGGGGGAAGGGGGACCGAAGCCGGGCAGAACCCGACCCCCCCTCTCTCTCACCGCACGCTCTCTCTCTCTCTCTGCCACGCTCGCTCTCTCTCTCCCTCGCTCTCGCCGGTCACCGGTCACCGCCTGGTAACACCACCGGCCTTCACGTGTCGCCGGCGAGAGGAGGAACCGCCTGGTCCCGTCAACCACGCGTCCCAGCCACCCAATCCTCCAACGAACCTCGTCCACTTCGCACGGCCATTTACCCACGCGTCTCCTTCGCCAGAACTGACCGCCCAGTTGCCGTTAGCCGGCGGCCCACCCTCCTTTCAGCCTCCCCTATAAATTCGAACGAATTCAAGCCTCAATCAGTCACAAGTGACACCAAATCGTGGGCTAGGGCTTAGATTCGCTACTGTCGGGGCTTGGGTTCGAGTCTAGCAGCGAGGAATCTTGGTGGTTTACTGTTCAGAGCCAAAATTAAGCTAATTCGTGTGAGTATTCTTGCTCTCCTAAACTAATATTATGATTCAAGAATGTTTAGCCTGGAGGTTATTGCATGTCAGTGTAGTTTAGGCTAATTTCATGGGATGTGTATTGAGGATAAATGCATGTTATGTTAGGTTAAATTTACACTCAAATTATGTGAATATGTATACTGACAGATTACACCTTATACATGCGCCTATCCCTTGCTGTTTTTCATGCCTGTCTGACATAGTTTTAGTCTAAATCTGTATGTATAAAACTGTTAGAATGCAATGGGGAAATTGCTGAGTTTTATGCCTGTCATGCATGCCTAAAAACAGTTGAAACTAAGGTGGAATTATGCATGCTGAAGCTGTCCGAAGAGTGCCTTAAATTAGACGATTTTCAGGCCTAAAACGATGGTGTTTAACTAAGTTAATTTATGCCGAAAAAGCATTTCCGAATTAACATGTTAGCATTTGAAGCGATGTTTGTTTAATTGAGTTAATTCATGCATGCAACCTTCGAGTGCCTGAAATTAGAAATCAAAGTGAGTTTTATGCCTTTAGTGTTGATTCGAATAAATGTAATTACTAAGTTTTATCATTCGAAATGAATTACAGGCTTTTAGCGTTAATTCGAATGCCTGTAACCGCTAAATGTTTGAGATTTTACCTCGAAGTGAATTAAATACCTTTCGCCTCGAATCGAATCAAACTAATTATCTCACGCATGTGACTTTAATTCGACGAACCATGTATGTTAGGCAATAATGCGATTTCATATAGTTAAATCATACTAAGAAAAGGGGTTAGTTGAAACGAATCATGAAAGTTTAGATTTAACGTATACATGTATAACCATATGAATGCTTTCTCGAGATTGTGTATATATATATATATATACATACATGTGTGGTTGGATGTATTCGTTGGTTGTAGCACTTGATTGATCGTTAACGCTTAAAGTGGTAAGTTCAGCAACGGTAAGCACGTAAGCTATGCATTACCTTTCAGTATCTCGCATTGACTAGGTTGCTAGATTATGAAATTAAAACCGAGATGGTAGTTGGATGGTTCGAAGAAGAACTATGAGTGGTTCGAGGTCTTTGTGGTACGGTGCTTGTGAGGAGGGAATTCGGGTTATGAAATTACCGCAATCGTGTGGATTGCGAGGCCATGTGTGGCTCATTGTGTTGAAATGATTACGAAGTGTTTAAATGTGATGTGTGTGTTTCCCTTTCCTTGTATATTTAAAATGTAACATGTGTATGGAGGGGGGATGTTTTGACTAATGACTTTTCATGTGTTTTAAATGAACAATAGCCATGTCTAGTAACGAGCTATGGCCTATTTTAGCTATTCAAATAGTGTTTAGGAGGAATCCCTAAAACGTTTTTAACAAAAGGGAGATGGGAATTATACGTTGAATGATTTTATTGTTTGAAACGGAAAACTACTAGCCGTTATGGCCGATACGCTTTAAGTGGCTAAGATAATGTACTGCGGACAATATGATATGATGTATGTTAACCGAGGGGATAAGTCCGGATAAACCCTAGAGGCCCTGACGAGGGCTAATGTAATGGTCCGATATGTTATATGTAGCCATCCCGGGAGTAAGAGCGTTAGCGTGAGCGTTAGGTCTCACTATGGGGTCGAGCTTAGTTCTCACCCAATCAGCACCCTATAATGATCTTATGCCAGAAGTACTTTCCTACCAAGATAAGAAAAGCAATTGGCCTTTGCCATTTTATATATGTTTAAAGAAAAAGAACGTTTTACGGGCCAAAGAGGCCATATGGAATGAATATGAAATGCTTTCAAATGTTCAAAGAATGTTTCATTGCAGATTTAAAGAAAATGCTCTTAAAAATGATGAATGTGGCTTCAAATAGAATACGTGCCATGCTAGTGAATCGTGAAATGACATTCAAATGTGCCTAGTGAATACATAAATCATGACTTGTCCGATATTTATGTTGTTCAACCTGTGTCCTATAATATGTTGCCTAATACCATGTTAGTAGTAGCTAATTGCTTGATAAGTGAATATTATGGGTATTAATACTTGAAAAAGGTTTTGTTTTAAGGAGTGGAGGAACACTCACTGAGCATGTGGTGGCTCACTCCATTTCCTCTCCCCTTTTTCCCCCAGGTGAAGACTGAATGGACCGCTAGTTGCTTCCGCTGATGTATCTATAATGTGAAGTTGTGAAGCCATCTGAAGTGATGCTTTGTTTTAAGAAAGTGCGTACGTTGGTCATGTAGTGGCTCAAAGGCTCTGGCAGTATGAACTTATGTAAAACTTTTGTAATAAATGTTTGTAAAGGGCTTAAGCCCCACCACGAGTGTGTGACTCGCTGGTACTCCTAGTTATTTTGCATTTTGGTTTAAAAATTCACAGGTACCCTGAACTTCATAATGTAATTTTGGAAATTGTTGTAATTACAGACGGAACTCTGCCGGTTTCGTCCCAGGGTTTCCTAACCTAAGCTAAAGTTTGGTAAAAATTAAGAAGAAAGTTAAAAGAAGAAGAGCCTTAGCGGTCTCCCTCGGGGGATCCTGGCGGTGTGACATTCCTGAAAGGTAGTCGGGGGTGTTACATTAGGTGGTATTAGAGCCATAGGTTGTATATGCATATAGATGTGACCTTAGGAGTGTCAATTTGTGAAATTATGTGCCTTAAAGTGCTTACTTGAGCTTACTACGTGCTTACTTGCTTACTTGAGGACACAAACTAGAACATGGTTTAGGACTCCCATTCAAATGCGTGCTTCTTAGTTCATGTCTAATCTTGTGTGGTGGTGTAGGATGGTGTTTAGTATTGATGATTTCGAGTACCTCCCATTCTGGCTGGCCGCGTGGAATGCGGTTTTCTTTTGGGAAGCAATGATTAGGAGTAACCAGTGGGGACCCTTACGGGTCACCCAAAACCACTGGATTTACAAGTTCATCCGAACGATGCCGTGCACGGGAAGATGGGGCGAGGTCACCTCAATCCTCCGTCTATTTCATGTACGCAGGGGAGCTTATACTCCGTTTACTTTCCGAGGATTAGTGGATTTCCTGATGTTAGCAGAAGGACGGGTGGATTCCTTAGGAAGTACCCCCTTGGGAAGGAGCGATGCTGCCATGCAAATGATCAATACGGCTCTAATTGCTCCTGTTGCTACCCAACAACTACCAATCACAATAGTAGAGAGAAATCAGATTGAACATCGTCAAATGAGACTTCTGTTCGTAGAAAACTCTCAGGCAAGACGATACAAGCGAGTAGCCGCTCTATGGGCACGTTGGATAGATTCCTTTGGTGCACAATACCCCCGGGGCTGGCAAGCCACGATGCTCAGAATGAGAGAACTGGTAGATGGAGCACCTGATGTGGAGTACTCCCCACCATTTGTATTATGGGACCTACTAGCCCCAGTTGAGTCTGAGGGCTCGAATGATCCAGCAGTAGATGATTCCCCTGAGGAGGGTTCCTCAGGTGGTAATTAGGGTAGTATTAGGGGCTGTATAGCCTGGAGTCGCCAATGTGTGCATTATATTTAAATAAAACTTAGTTAATGTGCGTTTGAAAATGAATAAACAGGGGTGATACCCGATATTTCGTGATTCGTGAAAGCGCATTTTTGAGAAGTGATTCGTGCGACCAAAATAGGATCGCACGAATACTTGAAGCTCTATACGTTCTGTTTAATGTTGTACTATGTTTTTTAAATGCTTTTGACAATCTATTTATTTGAATTAAAAAAAAAAACTAAGCAACTTTGCATAAACGACTGTGTAGCCAATGCCTCCACGAAGGGAACAGATGGCGGCACCAACCGCCTTGGAGATGATTTGTCAGTTTAATAAGTTGAGGCCACCAAGGTTTAGTGGTGGAATAGATCCTCTTGCCTATGAGGAATGGCTAAGAAGGATGGAGAATTTGTTTGAAGTAATGGACTGCCCCGAAAATTTTAAAGTACGTCTGGCGACCCATCAGTTCGAAAAGGAAGCAGAATTCTGGTGGGGCACTGCCAAACCTCGAGCAGGTGAACCTGCTCTAGGAACAACTAAAAACCGTGATGGATGCTCAGTATTACCCACGAGATGTAAAAAGGGCCAAGGAACAAGAGTTTCTACGGTTGAAACAAGGCCAAATGAGTGTGGTAGAATACGCGGCGAAGTTTAACGAGCTTAGTCGCTTTGCGCCTAATCAAGTCGCAACTGAAGAAATGAAGGTGGACCACTTCGAGCAAGGCCTTAAAGGACCCACTAAGCGGATGATAGCTGGGCATGTTTTCACCAGCTTCCAGGAGATGTACCAAAGGGTGGTGAAGATAGCCCGAGTCATAGCTGAAACTGAAGTGGAAAGTCGTCAGATTGGCCCAGCAAAAAGAAAGTTTAATTAAGGAGGGTCCAGTACCCAGGGAAGCAATAAGATTGGCAATTTCGACAACCGGGGAAAAGGAAAACAAGTTGTACCAAGGCAGGCGCTGGAACCCTGCAACTAATGCGGGCGTATGCACTCTGGTCGGTGCCGATATGGCACACAAGAATGCTATGGGGGTGGATCTACGGACCACAAAATTGCAAATTGCCCCAAAAAGGCGTGGAATCGGCAGAACAGTACACAAGGTTCAGGCACGGGGGCTAATCCAGTTCCACAAAGAGGCCGACCTCCTGTGAGTGCAACTTCAGAAGGCAAACGAGGTGGAAAAAGGCCGCAAGTAGGTGGCCGGGTGTTTAGCTTGGAAGGAGGTGAGGCGGAGGACCTCACTGCCACCGTATCAGGTACCCTTTTTATTAAACATCTTTATGCTTATGTTTTATTTGATTCAGGTGCCACGCATTCTTTTGTAAATCCTACCTTTGCAAGGAAACTCGCTAGCAAGCCCAGTGAAATAGATGTACAATTATGTGTGACTACCCCCTTAGGGTCTGCTTACTATACCGACCTTGTCTTTAAAGACTGTGCTATTCAATTGGAAGGGAGAACTCTCCCTGTAGACCTAATATAGCTGGATATACAAGGTTGGGATGTTATTCTAGGGATGGACTGGTTAATGAGACATAAAGTTACTATTGACTGCGAGAGAAAGCTGGTTTCCTTCACGGCCTCCAATGGAGAAAGAGTAACCTTTAAGGGAAGTGGCCACCAAGTAACCATTCCAACGGGATCTGCTATGCAAGCACTCAAAATGTTGAAGAAAGGATGTCAGGGCTATTGGTGTGCAATTGAGGTCGCAGAACTAAAGGAGCCGGACTTGAGTGAGATTCCTGTAGCGAGGGAATTTCCACAGGTGTTTCGAGAGGTACCGGGGCTACCACCCGACAGAGAAATCGAATTCACCATTGAACTAGTACCTGGAACTGCTCCAATATCCAAGGCACCTTATCGAATGGCACCTGCAGAATTGGCGGAGTTGAAAACTCAGTTGCAAGAGCTACTAGATAAGGGGTTAATTCAGCCTAGTGTTTCACCCTGGGAGCACCAGTACTATTTGTGAAGAAGAAAGATGGGAGTTTGAGGTTATGTATTGACTATCGAGAACTAAATAAGGGAACGGTCAAGAATAAATACCCACTTCCTCGAATTGATGACCTGTTTGATCAATTGGCTGGTGCTTCGGTGTTCTCGAAGATTGATTTGAGATCGGGGTACCATCAATTGAAGATCAAGAAGGGGGACGTTCCTAAAACTGCTTTTCGCACTCGATATGGCCACTACGAGTTCTTGGTGTTACCGTTCGGACTAACGAACGCTCCTGCCTTCTTTATGGACTTGATGAACAGAGTCCTTAAGCCCTTCCTAGATAAATTTGTAGTGGTGTTCATCGATGATATCTTGGTATACTCCAAGACCAGGGAAGAGCATGCGAACCACTTGCGAATGGTGCTGAAAACCCTAGAGGAGCACGAGTTATATGCCAAACTTAAAAAGTGTGAGTTCTGGTTAGAAAGGGTGCAATTTCTGGGACACATAGTGACCAAAGATGGCATCTCGGTGGACCCGGAAAAGGTAGAGGCCATTGTAAACTGGCCAAGACCAACGAACGTCTCCGAAGTGCGAAGCTTCTTAGGTATAGCGGGTTACTATCGAAGGTTTGTAGAAGGATTTTCAAAACTAGCCTTACCTATTACCCAACTACTTCGGAAGACCACTAAATTTGAATGGATCCCGGAGTGTGAAGATAGTTTTCAGGAGCTAACGAAACGTTTGGTATCTGCACCAATATTGGCAATACCCGAAGGCAATGAAGGATTTGTAATCTACAGTGATGCGTCCAAGAAGGGACTGGGTTGTGTATTAATGCAGAAAGACAGAGTTATTGCTTATGCCTCTCGCTAATTGAAGCCCTATGAAGAGAATTATTCAACACATGACCTAGAATTGGCCGCGGTGGTATTTGCCTTAAAAATCTGGAGACATTATCTCTATGGAGTAAGGTGTGAAGTATACACTGACCACAAGAGCTTGAAATACATCTTTACTCAAAAGGAGTTAAACATGAGACAAAGAAGATGGCTAGAACTCCTTAAGGATTATGATATGGAGATCAAATATCATCCTGGAAAGGCAAACGTGGTGGCTGACGCACTAAGTAGAAAATCCATGGGGTCTGTAGCCTGTCTACTTACACAAGAAAAGAGACTCCTAAGGGAGCTCGACGTGCCACAAATAGAGGTAGTATTGCGAGGAAATCAAGGCTACTTGACAGCGCTTCAAGTCTCTTCGCCATTGATCGAAACGATCAAACAACAGCAGAAGGATGACCCTGAACTTATGAGGACAAAAAAAGGCATGGAAGAAGGAAAGAATAAGGAATTTTCCATCCAAAATGAGGTACTTTGGTATGGAAATAGACTGTGTGTACCGAACATAACAGCTCTCAAGGAGGAATTGTTAAAGGAGGCGCACAATTCCACACTTGTTGTACACCCTGGGAGTACGAAGATGTACCATGACTTGAAGACCCATTACTGGTGGAATGGCATGAAAAGGGATATCGCAGAGTACGTGGCTCGATGCCTTACGTGCCAACGGGTGAAACCCGAGCATCAGAAACCTGGAGGTTTACTGCAACCCTTGCCAATTCCTGAGTGGAAATGGGAACACATCACCATGGATTTCATGATTGGAATACCAAAAACCATCAAACAACACGATGGTGTGTGGGTTATAGTTGACAGATTGACCAAGGCTGCACACTTCTTGCCCATCAAGGCCACTTTCACCTCTGAGCAACTAGCTAACTTATACATTAAGGAGATAGTTAGACTGCATGGTGTGCCACTCAGTATTGTGTCAGATCGCGATACCAAGTTTGCATCTCGCTTCTGGCATGGGGTTCAAAGAGCAATGGGTACAAAATTACGATTAAGTACGGCCTTCCATCCTCAGACGGACGGTCAATCCGAAAGAACTATTCAAACTCTGGAGGATATATTGAGAGCCTGTGCCCTCGATTCTACTGGAACTTGGGATCATAACTTGCCTCTGGTTGAATTTGCGTACAATAATAGTCACCATGCCAGTATAGGCATGGCTCCTTTCGAGGCGCTATACGGTAGACGTTGCAGAACTCCAGTTTGTTGGCATGAAATAGGAGAAAGGGAACCATCCAAGGTTGACTTAATCGACCAAACGATCGGAATAATCAAGACCATCCGCCAGAGATTGCAAGTTGCGCAAAGTAGAAAAAAGAGCTACGCGGATAATAGGAGAAGGCCACTGGAGTTTGAGATTGGAGACCATGTATTTCTGAAAGTGTCCCCACTCAAGGGAAGCATAAGATTTGGACAAAAGGGGAAACTAAGCCCACGGTTCATTAGGCCGTTTGAAGTCTTGCAGAAAGTAGGATCGGTTGCATACCAATTGGCCTTACCACTCTCATTGCAAGGCATCCACGATGTATTTCACGTATCCAATCTTCTGAAATATGTCTCGGATCCGGATCATGTTATTCTATATGAGCCCTTACAAGTCAAGGAAAGTCTTACTTACGTGGAAGAGCCCGTTCGGATTTTGGAAAGGACAGAAAGGAAGCTCAGAAATAGGAGCATTCCCAATGTAAAGGTGTTATGGAAACATCATAAGGTGGCAGAAGCAACTTGGGAATTGGAAAGCGAAATGCGTGAAAAATATCCCGCATTATTCTCATCAGGTGAGCAAATTTCGAGGACGAAATTCTTTTAAGGGGGGAAGAGTGTAAGGGCCACGCTTTCATTCTACTACTGACTAACTGCTTCAGTTGCTAAATTTACCGGTTGCATTTGAGTTATAGCTCGGCTAAAATATTAAACCGACTATGTGAGTTTTAACGGATAATTTCATTAAAAAGAACGATTATTTGATTAATGTTATCCTCGACGTTACTTATTTACAAAATTATTGAAGCAACGCTAAATCGAGTTTTTAAAATCGTTTTTCGTTTTACTTAGTTGAATCCCAAAGTTTAAACTGAAATGTTAATTGCGGGACGTTTCGATTCAGATTTAGCCTAGTCTTTAGCAGGTACGGGATCGGGATTCAGTTGAATGATGTTATTGAGTCACAAAAAAAAAAAAAAAAGAGAGGTTGAAAGGGGGACCGAAGTCGGGAGACCCCGACCCCCCCTCTCTCTCACCGCACGCTCTCCCTCTCTCTCTCTCTCTCTCTGCCACGCTCTCTCTCTCCCTCGCTCTCGCCGGTCACCGGTCGCCGCCTGGTGACACCACCGGCCTTCACGTGTCGCCGGCGAGAGGAGGAACCGCCTGGTCCCCTCAACCACACGTCCCAGCCACCCAATCCTCCAACGAATCTCGTCCACTTCGCACGGCCATTTACCCACGCGTCTCCTTCGCCAGAACCGGCCGCCCAGTTGCCGTTAACCGGCGGCCCGCCTTCCTTTCAGCCTCCCCTATAAATTCGAACGAATTCAAGCCTCAATCAGTCACCAGTGACACCAAATCGTGGGCTAGGGCTTGGATTCGCTACTGTCGGGGCTTGGGTTCGAGTCTAGCAGCGTGGAATCTTGGTGGTTTACTGTTCAGAGCCGAAATTAAGCTAATTCGAGTGAGTATTCTTGCTCTCGTAAACTGATATTATGATTCAAGAATGTTTAGCCTGGAGGTTATTGCATGTCAGTGTAGTTTAGGCTAATTCCATGGGATGTGTATTGAGGATAAATGCATGTTATGTTAGGTTGAATTTACACTCAAATTATGTGAATATGTATACTGACAGATTACACCTTATACATGCGCCTATCCCTTGCTGTTTTTCATGCCTGTCTAACATAGTTTTAGCCTAAATCTGTATGTATAAAACTGTTAGAATGCAATGGGAAATTGCTGAGTTTTATGCCTGTCATGCATGCCTAAAAACAGTTGAAACTAAGGTGGAATTATGCATGATGAAGCTGTCCGAAGAGTGCCTTAAATTAGACGATTTTCCGGCCTAAAACGATGGTGTTTAACTAAGTTAATTTATGCCGAAAAAGCATTTCCGAATTAACATGTTAGCATTTGAAGCGATGTTTGTTTAATTGAGTTAATTCATGCATGCAACCTTCGAGTGCCTGAAATTAGAAATCAAAGTGAGTTTCATGCCTTTAGTGTTGATTCGAATCAATGTAATTACTAAGTTTATCATTCGAAATGAATTACATGCTTTTAGCGTTAATTCGAATGCCTGTAACCGCTAAATGTTTGAGACTTTACCTCGAAGTGAATTAAATACCTTTAGCCTCGAATCGAATCAAACTAATTATCTCACGCATGTGACTTTAATTCGACGAACCATGTATGTTAGGCATTAATGCGATTTCATATAGTTAAATCATACCAAGAAAAGGGGTTAGTTGAAACGAATCATGAAAGTTTAGATTTAACGTATACATGTATAACCATATGAATGCTTTCTCTAGATTGTATATATATATATATATATATATATATATATATATATATATATATATATAATATATATAATATATATATATATATATATATATATATATATATATATATATATATATACACATACATACATGTGTGGTTGGATGTATTCGTTGGTTGCAGCACTCGATTGATCGTTAATGCTTAAAGTGGTAAGTTCAGCAACAGTAAGCACATAAGCTATGCATTACCTTTCAGTATCTCGCATTGACTAGGTTGCTAGATTATGAAATTAAAACCGAGATGGTAGTTGGATGGTTCGAGGAAGAACTATGAGCGGTTCGAGGTCTTTGTGGTACGGTGCTTGTGAGGAGGGAGTTCGGGTTATGAAATTACCGCAATCGTGTGGATTGCGAGGCCATGTGTGGCTCATTATGTTGAAATGATTACGAAGTGTTTAAATGTGATGTGTGTGTTTCCCTTTCCTTGCATATTTAAAATGTAACATGTGTATGGAAGGGGTATGTTTTGACTAATGACTTTTCATGTGTTTTAAATGAACAATAGCCATGTCTAGTAACGAGCTATGGCCTATTTTAGCTATTCAAATAGTGTTTAGGAGGAATCCCTAAAACGTTTTTAACAAAAGGGAGATGGGAATTATACGTTGAATGATTTTATTATTTGAAACGGAAAACTACTAGCCGTTATGGCCGATACGCTTTAAGTGGCTAAGATAATGTGCTGCGGACAATATGATATGATGTATGTTAACCTAGGGAATAAGTCCGGATAAACCCTAGAGGCCCTGATGAGGGCTAATGTAATGGTCCGATATGTTATATGTAGCCATCCCGGGAGTAAAAGCTTTAGCGTGAGCGTTAGGTCTCACTATGGGGTCGAGCTTAGTTCTCACCCAATCAGCACCCTGTAATGATCTTATGCCAGCACTACTTTCCTACCAAGATAAGAAAAGCAATTGGCCTTTGCCATTTTATATATGTTTAAAGAAAAAGAATGTTTTACGGGCCAAAGAGGCCATATGGAATGAATATGAAATGCTTACAAGGGTCGTTTTACGTCAAATGCGAAATGTAAACTCTTCCAAAAGATTGAGAACCTCAAGGTTATGAAATGCTTTCAAATGTTCAAAGAATGTTTCATTGCAGATTTAAAGAAAATGCTCTTAAAGATGATGAATGTGGCTTCAAATAGAATATGTGTCATGCTAGTGAATCGTGAAATGACATTCAAATGTGCCTAGTGAATACATAAGTCATGACTTGTCCGATATTTATGTTCTCCAACCTGTGTCCTATAATATGTTGCCTAATACCATGTTGGTAGTAGCTAATTGCTTGATAAGTGAATATTGTGGGTATTAATGCTTGAAAAAGGTTTTGTTTTAAGGAGTGGAGGAACACTCACTGAGCATGTGGTGGCTCACTCCATTTCCTCTCCCCTTTTTCCCCCAGGTGAAGAATGAATAGACCGCTAGTTGCTTCCGCTGATGTATCTATAATGTGAAGTTGTGAAGCCATCTGAAGTGATGCTTTGTTTTAAGAAAGTGCGTACGTTGGTCATGTAGTGGCTCAAAGGCTCTGGCAGTATGAACCTATGTAAAACTTTTGTAATAAATGTTTATAAAGGGCTTAAGCCCTACCACGAGTGTGTGACTCGCTGGTACTCCTAGTTATTTTGCATTTTGGTTTAAAAGTTCACAGGTACCCTGAACTTCATATTGTAATTTTGGAAATTGTTGTAATTACAGACGGAACTCTGCCGGTTTCGTCCCAGGTTTTCTTAACCTAAGCTAAAGTTTGGTAAAAAAATTAAGAAGAAAGTTAAAAGAAGAAGAGCCTTAGGGGTCTCCCTCGGGGGATCCTGGCGGTGTGACATTCCTGAAAGGTAGTCGGGGGTGTTACACTAATCCTCACTCACCACACTCCTCCAAATCTCTCAATCCACAATTCAATCCAAACATCCAAAACAATTCAAGAAACTTACAAATAAATACTCATCTATTGCTAATTGCATCCTTTACCATAAAAAAAATTTAGATACAAAGCATCAAAATCTAAATTATGAAGGGTTAGGGCTCGCACCTTCTCAACCCCCTTTGAGAAAACGAGTGGGAAGAATGAAAAGGCTATGAAGCTAGCTGGCAGTGACCGGCGTCTGGGAAGGCGATATGGTAATTTCCGATGGCCGGAGAAGCGCAGGGAGGGCGGGGCATGCATCGGCAGAGTGGCAGAAACAGGGAGTGCTTTGGAGCAGAGGCAGAGGAAGGATTGAATTTTGGGGTGGGGGTTCTGCTCGTGGATAGCCAGAGGGGAAATAAAAGGGGTTGTGATTTTGGGAAGTTTTGTTTTCATTTTGGTGTTGTGTCTACACTTTGATGTTCTTAATTTTGAGAATACGGGTCCTGTTGCTTTTTTCTCTCTCTCTTTTTTTTCTTCAGATTTTTCTATGGTTGCCATAATTATCTTTTCTTAGCATTTTTTTAATTTTATTTTATCTCATTTTCCTATTCATCATATATATATATTTATATATATACAATTATTTTGGCCTAGATTAATAAATAAAATTGCACATCTTTGAGGAATAAAATTTTTATTTTTGATTATTACCACACTTTTTATATAAATGTAAGTTATTTATTTTATTTTATTTTATTTTATTTATTATTGTTACATTGTTACTATGCTTATCCATGTATTATTATTATCGATTTGAAACTTAACCTTTTGATAGTTAGACCAATTTTTATTTAGCAACCATTCAAATATTTATTGGCATTTGAAGGAATTATTCAAAAATACAACAAAGATAATTTTTCTGAGGCCACATTGTCGCGTGTACCTGCAATGCATAAATAAATATACATAGATGGAAAATGTTGAATTGAAATGCGGCGCCCAATCTGATCAATTTGTAATTAAGATGATTTAAGGTAATTAAGATCAATATTAAGTTCGGTCCGCTACAAGAGGTATGGCATATAAATGATCTGCATATACAAGGCATGCAGTTTATTCACGATGGCCATGATAGTAAAGTAAATGAACGACGTTATGAAGTTGAGAGGGAGTATTAAGTACTGAAGGTGAAGAAATCTAACAGATTATCAAAGAGGCATTTAAAAAGTCATACGGTATACATATGTGAGTAAATTGACGAAGATGAGGGTCCATACCATCAGAAGAAAATTTTATTCATCTGGTATTTGAAAGGCCAATACATCAAGGTGAAGGAGTCAGTCTTATGACTGAACATGATGGCATCCATGAATAACACATTCTGCAGTAAATGAAAGTCTTGGATAGGCATATAAACTCTGAAACTGCTGGCAGATAAAAATAGAACAAATCGTTGTTTATCATTAATAAGATAGGCTGTACTAGTAAAGAAAGAATTGTCAAAATAACTTGAGTAACGACATGCAATCACGGCCATAGAGTAGTATCCCAACATGACATTACGATGCTATACAAACATGAACAATATAAATCTATTTAATTGCTGAAAGGGCACTCAATGACTAGGTATGAATCAACCAAAGGCTTTGCAAGTAATAAATGAATAGTGCCCAAATAGAAGAAGGAGTTAAAGTCGGTGACAGTAAAAATATGAACATAGTGATGACTGAACTGCAAATAGAATGTGCCAAATATGCTTAGGAAGAACTGCAAATCATACAGTAACGCATACCGGGGGTCATTATAGGCTCCATTATGGAAATAGAGAATTAAATAACTATGATTGTCAGGGCTTGAATTGCCAATAAGAAAGGTTGCTCGTATGTATTTAAAGGATTCCCCACATACCGCATATGAAATTTTTCATAAACACTCTATTACAAATCAAGAGAATGTTAGTGACAAAGAAATAATGCCTCTGAACAATTTAAGGTAACTAGGGCAGAAATAAGTCGATGACAGGAAGTAATGGAAGCATTGCTGATGTAAGGTCCTAATGTCAAGAATGACAGCTTAATCTTACTCTTAGCACCCATATAGTGTCAAGTAGCACACCGCAAGTTACCGAACAACCATTACAGGATTCCCTACAGTAATTCCATCTCATACTGATTCAACCCAAAGATATACCAAGTTGTAAATGGTATTCCCACAATAGGTTTAAAACATCACTATAATCAATATCATGTATGTTAATACACCTTAATAAAACTCTCAAATTCTAGAGTAAAACGGACAGAATTCTACTTAAAAACGGGCTAAAACTCAGGCTTAAAGTCTTACAATAGATACTTAAAATGGAGACAAACACTTCAATAGCTTAACGGCTACACGCCGGAGTTCATAACTCAATGGGTCACACACCTGGAGTGCACGATTGCAAAAATTTAAACAAATGAGAGAAATGAAACATACAATACAACTCATTGATCTAGCTCCCCAACAAAATTCATAATTTTTGGACAAGCCATACATTACCAGTTTTTCGCAGAACAGGCCCCTATTTTCGGGCCCTTCACGGCTTGCTACCTACCTTATTATCCGCCTTTTTTGCATAATTACCCTCTAAAATCACTTGTTGAAATTACCAAACCATGGGGTAACCCTCAACATCACTTTACACAGCTACGATTCATAATTTTTAGTTCATAATCATGCAAGATTTATTTTCAATCCAATAACATATCCAATATTATAAATCACCTTATGTGATCCAAATGAACATATTTAATACAAAAAATCACTTAAATCAAGCATGATCATAAAAACCCTAATTCTTGCTCATTTAAGTAACATCTAAATAACCATAACTGGCTTCAAAATGATCATCTAACATCATATTTTTCATGATTTATAATACAAATCACAATAAGATATAAACAAGCTCAAACTTATACTTGTTTAATTTCAAGTCACTTGATCATGTTCTTCATCAAATACCCATAACTCCAAACATCTCCAAACTCAATAAAAATTGCATAATAACTATTAATTTGATCATATAAACAATAATCATAATTAAAACAACCCCAAAAATTCAAAGTAGAACAAGTTAGGGTTTGGATATACCTTACTTTATGCTTGAATTAGAGGGAGGAGGAGGCTGTTTTTAGTGATTTTGGTGGGTGGATATGATAGCTGGTAGAAAGGGAAAGTCAAAGCAGCTGGGAGATGCCCGGAAAAGTGGCTGGAAACCACAAAAATGGCGGCATAAGCAGCAGTAGCTGTTGCCCCTGTTTTCTGCAGAAAGGAGGCGAGGTAGAGAGAGAAAATGGAGAGTTGGGTCTTGTTATTTTTGCTGAATTTTTGTGTGTAAAAATTGTCAATTAATAGCCACATATGGCTGCAAATTTTCAACCCAAAAAGTAACTTTTTGCATATTAAAGTTAGGTGCTAAAATAAGCAATTAATGAAATAACAAAGTTAGCAAGGTTTTGGGCTTTTATTTTAGGCCCAACAAGCTTCGTTCGGGCTTGAAAAATTAGTCGAAATCTTGGAAAAATTTGTATTACTCGATATTAAATTTTACCAAAGGTAAGAAAATAATTAGTCACTAAATTATACTTACTGAGGTCTAATATCAATTCATCCGATATTTAATCAATCAACGAAACTTGAATTAACAATCAATGACACTTGAATTTCAAAGTATGACCCAAATAAAATATCCCCCAATCGGGATGATTAAATACGATAAATGAAAGTGAAAAATTTAAATGACATAAGGTAATTCGATAAATATATAAATTGAGTGTGATCGAATTAATAAACATGATTTGGTTAAACAAATAACCATGAGTGATTAAATCAATAAACATGATTAATTAAATAAATCAATATAATTAAATAAATCAATAAATATGATTTAAATAAATATATATACATTAGGATCGGGTTATTACATACACAAGTCAATGGCTTTCTCTATTAACAAAGCTCTCCCGGATCTCTCAAAACTAGAACCTCTGGACGAAACCAACCACAAACGTCGGTCCCAAAAACTTCTTATTTTCTTTGAATAGTTAGAAGTGGATTATGTGTTGTTCTCTGACCTACATGAGGAAAACAATGCATCTGAAATCTTTGCTGCTTCCCCTGATGGATCAGTCAAAGATAAAAGCAAGACTCACTATTTTTTTTTAAAAAAAAAGTCATGCTTCCACTCTTATTTAACCACGCTTGATTGAGGGCCTGTTCTTTTCATAGGTAAATTGGGTGGGTAAAAGGGTGAAGTAAGTTGAAGTAGGTTGAGGTGGGTTGAGGTTGATTTTTTTTTTTTTTTTGAGATGGGTTGTAATAGGTTGAAGTTGATTGAAGTTGGTTGATGTAGGTTGAAGTTGGTTAAAGTTGGTACATCTTTTATTTGGTGGGTTGAAGTGAGTTAAAATAATGAGAATGTAATTAATGTATGATAATTTATGAAGTTATCGAAATTTTGTAAAATTATTGTTTATTCTTTTTTATTTTATATTTTATATTTTTTATATTTTTTTGTTTTTTTATTTCTGATTTTCAAATTTTTTATTTCTATTTTTTATTTTTATTTTTAATTTTTTATATTTTTTATATTTTTATATTTTTATATTTTTATTTTTATTTTTATTTTTTATTTTTTATTTTTTATTTTATATCTTTTAACTTTTTATTTCCTTAATTTTGATTTTTTTATTTTTTATTTTTTATTTTTTATTTTTTATTTTAATTTTAATTTTTAATTTCTTATTTCTTATTTCTTATTTTTTATTTTTTATTTTTTATTTTTTTAATTTTATTTTTTATTTTTTATTTTTTATTTTTTATTTTTTGTCTTTTAATTTTGATGTTTTTATTTTTTATTTTTTATTTTTTATTTTTTATTTTCTATTTATTTTTTTTTTCGTTTTTATTTTTATTTTTTATTTTTGTTTTTGGTTTTTATTTTTTACTCATTACTTTTCATTATTTTATTTTCTTATTTTTTAATTTTAATTTTTTTATTTTTATGTTTTTATTTTTGTAATTTTGCACTTTTTATTTTTAATATCTTTTTATTTTTTTAATTTTTTTCTTTTTTTATTTTTGTATTTTTTATTTTTACTTGTTACTTTTTATTTTTTATTTTTTATTTTTTATTTTTTATTTTTTATTTTTTATTTTTTATGTTTTTACTTTTTTATTTTTATTTTATGTTTTTTATTTTTTAAATTTTTGTTAATTTGTTAATTTGTAATTTTTTTATTTTTTTATTTCTTATTTCTCGTTTCTGATTTTTTATTTTTTATTTTTTATTTATTATTTTGCATTTTTACTTTTTTATTTTATTTTTAAATTTTTTATTTTAATTTTTTATTTTAATATTTGTATTTTTTTTATTTTTTATTTGTTATATGTTTTTATTTTTAAATTTTTTTAGTTTCGTATTTTTTATTTTTTATTTATTGTTGTTATTTTTTATTTCTTATTTTTAGTTTTTTGTTTTTTATTTTTAATTTTTAAATTTTCATTTCTAAATTTTTATTTTGTCATTTTTAATTTCTAATTTTTTATTTTTATTTTTATTTTTATTTTTTCCTTTTTCTTTTTATTGTTTATTTTTTTAGTTTTTTATGTTGCATGTTTTTATTTTGGATTTCTTATTTCTTATTTTTTATTTTAAAATTTTTCATTTTAATTTTCTTTGTTTATTTTTTATTTTAAATTTTTTATTTGTTATTTCTTTTTTTTCGTTTTTTATTCTTTATTCTTTATTTTTTAGTTTTTTATTTGTTATTTTTAATTTTTGGTTTTTAATTTTTAATTTTTATATTTCAGTTTTTATTTTTTTATTTTTTTATTTTGTATTTTTGTTTGTTGTTATTTTTTTATATTTATTTTTTAATTTTTATCTTTTTATTTTTATTGCAAACAAAAGTTACAGAAAATTCCAACAAAATAGAAATAAAAAAACATAAAATAAAAACACAAAAAAACAAAAAATATGAAATAAAAAATTAAAAATTAAAAATTAAAAAATTAAAACCTAAAGAACTAAGAAATAAGAAATAAAAAAATTAAAATTAAATTGTAAAAAATAAAAAATAAGAAATAAGAAATAAGAAATAAAAACATATAAACATAAAAAATAGAAAACAAAAAATGAAAATAAAAAACGAAAAATGAAAAATAAAACATAAAAAATAAAAAAATAAAAAAATGACAAATGAAAATTAAAAATTAAAAATTGAAAATTAATGTAAAAAATAAAAAAATAAAAATAAGAAATAAGAAATAAAAACATAAAAACCTAAAAATACATAAAATCATCGAAAAATGAAAAATAAAAAATAAAGAATAAAAAAATAAAAAAATAAAAGTAAAAAGTAAAAAATAAAAAATAAAAAATAAAACATAAAACATAAAACATAAAAATTAAAATGAAAAATGAAAAATTAAAATTAAAATTAAAATTAAAAATTAAAAATTAAAAAATAAGAAATTAAAAAAATTAACAAAACAAAAAATATAAAATAAAATGTAAAATATAAAAACAAAAAAATATAAAAATGAAAAATGAAAAATAAAAAATTAAACATCAAAAATTAAACATAAAAAAATATAAATAAAAAATAAAAAAATCAAAAGTAAGAAATAAAAAATTAAAAAATAAAAAATAAAACTTATAAAATAAAGCATTTAAAAAATAAAAAATAAGAAAGAATAAACAAAAATTTCATAAATTTTCGATAACTTCATAAATTATCGCACATTAATTACATTTCTATTATTTTAACCCACTTCAACCCACCGCATAAATAATATATCAATTTCGACGCGCTTCAACCTACTTCAACCTAATTCAACCTATTTTAACCCACCTCAAAAAAAAAAATACCAACTTCAACCTACCTCAACCCACCTCAACCTACTTCAACGTACTTCACCCTTTTACCCACCCAATTTACCCACGAAAACAACAGACCCTAAATCTCACATGATACTTTACAAATTATTAAAATTATGAAGGGGGGGTTGAAGTTCGTTGAAGTGGGTTGAGGTAAGTTGAAGTGGCTTGAAGTCGATATTTTTTTCTAAGTGGATTGAAATAGGTTGAAGTAGGTTGAAGTGGGTTGAAGTTGACCCACGAAAAGAACAGGCCCTGAGTGTAGTATGAAAATAAGTGAAAATGAATGTCCAGTGCTATCCCCATGCATAGTAAGTGAGGAAAAATATAACCACTTTTATAAGAATGGTAGCAAATAATTAAGGTATGTCCACACATATTAAATGTGAAGACTTGCACTTTGTAAATATGGCACACGTAGCACGGATATTAAGTGTGGTAGCGTAAAAAAAGGAAAAAGCAACAGAGTTGCATGAGACATTTGCCATGCTCCTTCCTTCTCCTCCGCACATGCACAAGTCATTCTTGAAGGAACCCTACTGCCAGGTCGCAGCCTTCATTCTCAGCGCCGGCGACGGTTGTGCTCGGCGGTGGAAATTCCGGCGTCCTCTAAGCTTTCTCGTGTCCCTACTTCTAGGTTTG
This sequence comes from Carnegiea gigantea, assembly GCA_029747015.1. Taxonomy (NCBI): domain Eukaryota; kingdom Viridiplantae; phylum Streptophyta; class Magnoliopsida; order Caryophyllales; family Cactaceae; genus Carnegiea; species Carnegiea gigantea. Next base: position 34,626 of record JAKOGI010001217.1, read on the forward strand.
TCAGCGCTTTTGGTGCTCGTTCTCGTGCTTGGTGAAAAATTCACGCAATTCGCGCGGTTCCTATTGGTCGTCGGCTGTCGTCTATCACTCTACCGAACGGTAATCATCTTGTTTCTTTGCTATTCAATTTGTTCTCTTGTTGTTGTTAATATGAATTTAGTGTTTGAAGTCACTAATTGTTGGTATAATCACCGTATTTCTACCTCCTCCTTGTTAATATCACCGTCTTCTTGTTGGTAATATGAATTCTTTGTTTGTGTTGATTCTGTGGACTGTCTGATTCATGAACAAGATTCGTAAATTTGATCAGTGTTTAATATGAATTCAACAAGAGTTGGGATTCGTTAATTTGGTTAGTGTTTGTGTCTGATTCATGGAGTCACTAATTGATTCCGTTATAGTTGAGGCATTGACAGCTCTGTTGTTTCACCCTCATGCATGAGGTGTAAACTGGTTTTTCTTCTATCAACAGTGAGAATCTCATTGAATTACATGCTATGGTGTCAACTTTACTCTTTAGAAGAAAAACTGACCTTTTTACATCAATAGTGGCTTCTTAAAAGCTATTGCAAAATAGGACCGTAAAACCATATTGTTCTTCAAAAGGTGCTTTAGTGACTAGGCACTTTTTATTCTATCTCTTCTTGTTTTATTCTCTCATGGACATATGTTCTTATGTGTTATTTCGTTGTGCTTGTGGACTTCAGACTTATTATAGATGGACTGCATGTTTCTTATCTTACTGTTAATATTCCTCCTAAACAATTCGGCTGAATTCTGGTGTTCTGTAGCAGCTCTACTGAGTAACGAATTCTGGTGTTCTGTAGCAGCTCCAGAGTTAAGAGTGTAGTATAGTAAGGAAGGCAGAACATTTGAGAGTGGCTCAAGTAGCAGCTTCGGTGTTTACTCTCAAGTAGCAGTTCCTTGTTGTCAGCCTAATCTTTCCTGAATTCTGGTGTTGGAACACACTATTCAAGAAACTGTCCCAGGTCCTGGAGACTTCAGGTGTAGATCTTTCAAAGGCCAACATCTCAGTTGGACTTGATCTTGGCAAGGGATCAAGAACTGTGCTGCATCTCCTGCAGAGCTATATCCTAAGGTTCTTTCTGTTTTCTTTTTTCCTTTCAAATATTTGTCACTGTTTACTGGGTCTTGAAACTGATTGATTGCCATTGTTATTACAATGAGTATAACTAAAGATATAGAGTACAACAATGTCGAACCTAATACTGTGTCCTGAGAATTAAAGTAAAAAATATATATATAAACAGATGACACTAAAAAATAAGAAGGCACTCAGGGAGATAACCCAAAATTCTGTCTCCTCAGCTACCTGCAAACTAGAACAAAATTATAAATTATAAAAAAAAGAAATAAGAAGTTAAAATAGAACAAATAGAATCAAAAGCAACAAGTGATCAAATCAGTCCCAAACATGTCAATATAATTAGAAGCAAACCATAAATCCATCCATCCATCACATAATCCCTTTGAGCCAGTATTTAGTTGTACTTCATGCTCTTGGACAAATTTTAGCACAAGCTGCCAATATAATGAACAATTTGAAAGGGCTCACCCTTATTCACCTAATTATTTTGCCAATAACATAATACAGTTTTCACTAACGTAGATAAACCTCAATAAGAAAAGGAAATTATATAGCAATATTGATCCCTCAATGGAGCTGGTTGCTGCTGTTGCTCATCTCTATGTAGTAGCTGGTATAGTGGTTTGTGGTAGATAAGTAGGCGAGTATACACTTGTCAAGTCAATGTCCAGTTCAGAGTGATCAAATTAGCAACATCAATTATCCAAGCAAACTTGTAGCAACTTACGTGTAGAAATCTATAACCAAACTGGCCTAAAAAAGAGTCCACTTTAAGAATGCTTTTGAAGGTACTTGAGTAAAACATGTATACCCAAAACTTCAGAGGTTATGCGATGTCATCAGAGCAATAAATTACTTTCAAATAAAGAAACTCCATATATCAAGAAAACTCCATGCCTACACTTGCTTCCTTAGCCTAGAGTAACATAGCAATACATATTCATGTTTCCTGGGACCTAATCAAATGGTTTAATGAGTAATTTGTAATGTTGAGGAATGTGTAATGTCATTCCAAACATCCAAGGCATCATGAATGGAACCAAGACTTAATAGGCCGGAGTGAGTTACCTCCCTTGAGTTTCTTCCTGGTTTATCTGGTTCTCTGTACATTTGTCACTAACCAGATGCAGCACTACACTTATTTGATACTACTCACTTCAAATTCACAAAACCACATGATATTCAGAACTTCAATGGGTATTCTCTTTCCTGAATGATAGGGGCATCAAATCTACTTTCCAAACCAAAAAGAATTTGTAAATCAAAATATTATCAATCCATTGAAATAGGCCAATTGATTTCTAATGGTATATGCTCAGTCTTTTTTCCTTGGTGCTTATTTTCAGACTTCTAGCAAGGTTTATTCTCTCCATGACCATCTTGCTGAGTTTTCCTAACTGCTTTTTCTTCACCCTGGCCCAATGTAAAAATAAACGTCAACCTAGAGCTTAACGGATTTCTGTGAACTTCATAAACTAATCAATGTCATAGAGCATTGCTGATCCAAACCTATATGTTTGACTAATCGTCATCTAGGAAACTTGCGTCCAAGACTAACTTGAATCTCTCTTTCCAAAGAAGAGGTTACAATTCGTTTTCTAGGGGTAATCTATGATTCAACCACTGAAACATCCATTTTGTCTTGCCTACTAAGTACTAACCATGTTATGCATAGATGAAATTGTAAAATCCAAACGAAGTATAATTAAATGATACCTAAATAGGACTTGGCAAATTTAGCCCAAAATCATTGGGATCAGACAACCCCAAATTAAATTAAACTTGACTCACGCCTCAACTAAAACAACCAAATTCTGACATAAATTGAAATCAAAAAACATGATGAAATTTACCTCAGCATTAATCAATCTCGAAGCTTTTTCATTGTGGTTCTTCTTGGTCTGATTTCTAACATAAAATGTGCCAGAAAAAAAGCAGATAACAAACTTAGAACCAAGGATTTGGAGATGGTAATGGGCATGAAGCGAAGAACACGAACTGGTCAAGTTTTAGGGGAAACAGAGAGATGAATCCAGGGTTGCAAATTGAGAGCACCCATAGATCCTTGAATAATTCCCTGTAAATTGAGGGGAATACTGCGAAATAAGGATGACAAGGATGGCCAGATCTGATAATTCTATGAATTGCAGGGGACTTTCGACCTACCTCTCGATATTTCTTCTAGAATAATCTCTAAGTTGCAAAGTTTGAATTTTAAGGGCGATACTATGAGAAGAGCTGCTGGGGTTTGTGTTTCATGTTGTGTGGAAACTGGAAACTTATCATCAAATAATTTTATGATTATGACCAAAAAATTTTGTTTATCGTTATTATTACTACTAATTAACAACTTTTGCGCCTGACCGTTATTCAGTGGTCTTTAAAGTCTATATTCTAGTAGTATAGGTTGTTCGATTCGTGTTGTGCATTCAAATGCCCTATCATAGGTTGATTGATTTCTTGGATTTGTTAATGGTAATGGATTGTTGGATTTGTGTTGGATACTCCAGGCGTGTGACCTGTTGAGTTGATTTGCTCCGACATGTGACCATTCGGATTGTTAAAAAAAATTTTATTTCTTATTGTGTTGATGACAAGTTTTAAGTGGAACTCTACGGATTTTTTTCAAAATTAGGAAATATAGCCTAAACGTAGGGATGTTACATAATATTTGTGGTCATGAAGGCAAATGGTCCATGGATATCACATCTTGCAATCTTTTTAGAATTTTTTTCTACTTAGTAGCGTTGTTTGTTGTATTTAACTCTAATGTATGTGTTTGGTGGTTTCAGGTTGAAATCGAGGACAGCATACCATAAAATCGGATATAAAGTTCGGGTTCATTAAGTGTTCACTTAGAACTATACAGTCCTACACCATCCCATTTATTATGTTTAGCTTCATATCTTATATATGTGTATCGCAAACTTAACTTTTAGGCAATAGGTGCATACTTTATAAGCATGTTGAAATCGATTTTGTAATAGTTGCTTAATTTGCAAAGATCTTGTACTTTTTGTTATATGGTTGAAACTCGTTATTTTTCAATTTAATTGATAATAATTAATTAGTTCATGGTCATAAAATTATCGTACTTTATTGTATATTATTTCAATTTTGGTCAACTCTCTCTCTCTCTCTATATATATATATATTTCTTAAACCAATGACCTGCTATTCTACATAAATTATTTACATTTTTTAAAATAATGACCTGTTATTTCTTTTATGCAACAAATTTCTCGTCAAAATTAGTTATCCGCTTAACTCATTTGAAAGTTAGTTATTGAATATATAATGTCACACTTGTAAGCGATGGAGTGGCGAGAATGATTTTTTGATCAAAGGGTACTTTGCCTACGGATACAATCGAGGGGAATCTACCTACACCTATAAGCATGGTAGATGATGTAGTCTTCCACGGATATAAGCGTGCATATTACACTGTCTGCTATGCTTATTAAGCGTGGAAAATTTTTCCTCACTGCTACCCTATGCATGCTTACCTTAAGCATGGCAAATAGACCCTGCCACAAGTATAAGCATGGAAGGAAGCGATTTTAAGCGTGGAAGGAAGCGATTTTAAGCATGGATGGATGCGACATTTCTTTTAGTGACTGCTGATGAGACTACCTTGAAAAAACTCGAGAAAGACAACAAAACCGTCAGGGGGCATCCATTGAATCATATGACTAACCCCATGTTCGATTTGTTAGTTACCTTCAAATCTGTTAAGATCATTTGGGAGAAATTGGAGGTCAAGTATGGAGCTGATGACGCTGGAAAGAAGAAATATTTGGTCGATGAATGGCTGCATTTTCATATTATTAATGACAAGCCAATCATGGAATAGGTTCATGTTTATGAGAGCCTGTGTGCATATGTTCTGAGTGAGAACATGAAGTTGTGTGAGATTCTGCAAGCCAATGTACTGATCAAGAAATTTCCACCATCCTAGAGTGACTACAGGAACCACCTGAAACATAAGAAGAAAGATCTCACTCTATAGGAACTGATTAGTCATATGAGAACAAAAGAAACTAATCACCTAAAAGATAAGATGGACTCTCTCTCTTTCAATTGTTCTAAAACTAAGCTAGTTGAATCTGTTGTACCTACAAATAAAGACAGGTTTAAAGGCAAAGGTAAGAAGAACCAGAAGCCAAACTATGCTAAGCAGCAGAACAAGTTTAGCAATAAGATTCAAAAGCCAAAGTGGTTGTGCTATGTCTGCGGAAAACTAGGGCACAAAGCATACCAGTGTCCACTTCGCAAAGGGTAGTCACAGCTGAACCGAAAGCCTGTAGCCTAGGCCAACCTTGCCAAAGACATAGAAATCATCTGTGTAGTGGTCAAAGAGGCAAACCTGGACGTAAACAATGCTGAATGGATCTACGGTACTGGAGCTTCAAGGAACTTCTGCGCCAACAAAAAGTGTATGCGGGACTTTAAAGATGTGATAGATGGTGAATGCATCCATATAGGAAACTCTATGATAGCTAGAGTTATGAGTAAAGGGAATATTCTTCTCAAATTTACTTTTGAAAGATTACTGTCTTTAAGCAATGTACTGTATGTGTCTTTCTTTCGTAGAAACTTCGTTTCTGGTATACTTCTCAACAAGGCTGGATTCAAAACTGTTGTTAGAGATGAGAAAGCTATTATCTCTCATAATGGGGTCTCTCTTAGGAAGGGTTACTAGAATAGAAGCTTGTTTGTACTTAATCTTGCTTCTAAGACCATAAATGAAAATGCTTGAAGTTCTGCTTGTATTGCTGAGTCTATTGATTTGTAGCAATGGTAGGTTAGGCCATGTTAATTTTACATCCATTAAATGACTCAAAAATATGAAACTTATATCTGATGTGAATGTTGAAAATTTCACCAAATGCTCTATATGCATAGAAGCAAAATATGCCAAAAAGCCCTTTAAGTCAGTTACTAGTAGACAAACAATATTACTAGAACTAGTACATTCAAACTTAGCTAACTTCAAAAACACAGCCAATAAGGGAGGAAAAAGGTATTACATCATCTTTGTAGATGACTGCTCTAGATATACCAAAGTTTACCTTTTTAGGTCCAAAAATGAGGTTGAGGAAATGTTTTTAAAATACAAAGGAGAGGTAGAAAACTAACTAGATCGAAAGATTAAGAGACTTAGAATCGATAGGGTTGGAAAATATGAGACTAACTTCCTGACAGCCTTTCGTGAGAAAAATGGCATGTTACATGAGGTTAGTGCACCCGTATTCCCCAACAAAATGGGATAGCCGAACATAAAAATAACTCTTAAAGAAATGACGAATATCATGCTTTTGAGTTCTAACCTTCCTGATTATATGTGGGGGGAAGTTATTTTATCTGCTTGCTATATCCTTAATAGAGTACCTCATAAGAAGTTAGATCAAACACCTTATGAATTGTGGAAAGGTTTGAGTTTCTTAAGGGTGTAGGGATGTTTGGCTAAAGTTTCCCTACTTAATTTTAAATGGAAAAACATAGGTCACAAAACCTTCAATTCTATGTTTATTGGTTACGCCCGAAATAGTGTTGCATATAAATTCATGTCATTGAATGACTTCTCCATCAGTGAGTCTAAGGATGTAGAATTTTTTGAGCATGTATTTCCTTTGAAAAAGAATGATTCTATTATTGTGCATGAAACCATACATGTGCATGAAAATGTTCCTTTGTCTACCTCCAGTTCTGATGTTAGAATCTCAGTTGATGAACCTAGAAGAAGTAAGAGACCTAGAGTTGAGACTAGTTTCAGCCCTGGCTTCCTCACTAATTTTTTGATTGAAGACTTTGATGTTAATTTCTTATCTGATGAAATAGTATCTGCTTTCTTCATCAAAGAAGATCTAAAAACCTATGAAGAGGCTATGAGATCTATAGATGTTAGTTTCTGTAAAGAAGCCATTAAAAATAAATTAGATTTCATAGTATCTAATCAAACTTAGGAGTTGGTTGAACTACCTAAAGGTTGTAAACCCATTAGTAGTAAATGGATCTTCAAAAAGAAGTTAAGACCTGATGGTTCTATTGACAAATATAAAGCTAGACTAGTGATAAAGGTATTTAACCAGAAAAAGGAACTTAACTATTTCGACACATATTCTCCTGTGACTAAGATAGCTACCATTAGAACTCTAGTCACTTTAACTGCCATCCATGGTCTTGTTGTGCATCAGATAGATATGGAAACAACATTCCTTAATAGTGACCTAGAGGAAGAGATTTATATGACTCAACTCGAGGAGTGTACAAATTCTGGATAGGAGAATAAAGTATGCAAGCTTAGAAATCTCTTTACGGCCTTATGCAAGCTTCTAAACAGTGGCATGAAAATTTTGATAGCACAGTAGTACAAACTGGCTTTATTGTAAGCACCTCTGATTCCTGCATGTATTCAAAGGTAATAGGTTCAGATTGTGTAATAATATATCTATATGTGGATGACATGGTGATATTTGGCACTAATATACATGTTGTTAATAAGATTAAAAAATTGTTATCGTCTCATTTTGAAATGAAGGAGATGGGTGAAACTGATATAATCCTAGGGATTAAGATTAGGAAAACTATGATGGTTTTTCTTTGTGTCAGTCTTACTACTTTGAGAAAGTGTTGAAGAAATTTAACTTTTTTGGTGTGCTTCCAATGAGAACTCCTTATGACCCTAGCATACATCTTAAAAAGAATAAAGGGCCTAGCATCTCCCAAAGTGAGTATGCTAAAATCATAGGGAGTGTAATGTTCCTCATGAGCTGTACTCGACCTGACATTGCTTATGCTAATAGTCAACTGAGTCATTATACTCATAACCCTAGTAAAGAATATTGGGTTGCATTATTTCGTTTGCTTAAGTACTTGAGAGGTACTATGGATTGATGTTTAGATTGTAGTGAATTTCATGTTGTGCTATAAGGATTTTATGATGCAAACTAGGTCTCTGATAATAATGAAGTTAGTTCTGCTAATGGTTATGTATTTACCTTAGGTGGATGAACTATTTCATGGAAGTCTTCCAAACAGACATGCACAGCTTGCTCCACCATGAAAGCTGAATTCATTGCCCTTGAGTTGGTAGGTCAAGAAGCAGAATGGCTGAAAAATCCACTAGCAGATATACCACTATGGGGGAAGCAGCCTACAACTATTTCCCTTCACTGTGACTTGCAGGCAGCTATTGGAGTTACACATAACAACGTTTACAACGGAAAGAAAAGACGCACTCGCATCAGACATAGTGCTGTGAAACAGATGCTAAAACATGGTGTCATCTCCTTGGAATATGTAAGATCCGAGAGAAATTTAGTAGATCCACTGACCAAGGGCTTGACTAGGCGAATAGTTCTCAAGACGTCGAGGGGGATGGGACTGAAGCATATGGATTGAGATAATATGGTGGATACCCACTTGTGATCAAATGAAACCATATTGGTCTCAATGTGTACTACATCGCCATCCCTATGGCGTATAGTAGTGCTTCTGAGAGGTTACACTCTCATGCTCTTAATGGATCCATAGCCCGTTGAGATAGTACTACTTAGACGCACTTGATGGATTCACCAATTGATATGTGTGAGGTTGAGCAAAGTCTTGCTCTTAATAATTTCATACCATGATTATGGTAGTCCATATTGAGATTAACATAATGGAATTACCTACGTAAGTGTGAAGGTATGGCCGGCTTCTATAAGAGGCTCCGGGTTGTCTCTCTAAAGCACTTATGAGAACCGAGGTGTGCACATGGCCTTAAAATGCTCAAGTGAGTTATCGCAGAATACACAGTGACCATAAGGGGTGTTACGTGTTGTGGGGGTATCAATCAGGGTCTATTAAGTTCAAAATTCGTTCACTCGATAGACATGGTTATTGCCCCTGCTTCACTGCGTATCAATTCAATCGAAAGATATTGATGCTTAAGTGTCTAATCCTTCCTTTGCCCAGATCTTCTCTTCACTAGTCTGTATGCTAACAGTGGGGGATTGTTGTGTATAAATGGCATACTCTAACTCCTTTATTTTCACATCTCCTTTTGTCCCGCATTGGTAGTTGTGGGAGTTGGAGTGAGATTTATAATTACCTTCCTACTTTGGGTCTATTGAATAAAATTGGGCTTGGTTTTGTTAGGGGTGTGGGGTGTGGGTAAACACCACACACGTGCACGCCGCCCACCCGCTTGATCCGGGCCAGCCAGCTGCAATGCGGCGTGGGCATGGCTTTTGGGCCTTAGGCCTCATCTGCTAATTTTTTGGAGAAAATATCTTTTAATATTTTTAGTTCGTTTAAATTTTTCTCCTTAACAACTAGTTGATCTGGTTTTTAGCAGAAAGAGTGAGGTTCATAACTTGTAGCCAGAAATACACTTTGTGCCATATAAGTTCAATGATCATCATGTTTTGTAGCCAGGGAAATACTCTACACCAAACGAGTTCCTTATTTTCCTCCCCAGCAGCGGCTCCACTTCTAGTATAAATGGCCTCCTCCCTGCACCTTCAAACCACACCAAGTATCTCCTCTCTTTTCTTCTGTTTCTTTCCATCCTACTGTTCTCCTCTCTGTTCTCGGCAAGTGCAAGCTTGTGTATTCCAAGTTTCTGGCCGCGGGTGCACGCGTTTAGCAAGCTAGTTGTGTAAACTTTGGAGAGCAAACGGCTATATTCGATTTGCATCGAGATCGAACCAAAATCACTTCCAAGGTCGTGGTACTCCCACGACACAACTCCGATTCCCAATCCCTTATCATTGATTTACACCTATTTTTCTGATAGATCATTCACATTTTTTTTTTTTGGGTGCAAATCATTCACAAATTATTGATTATAGGCATGAAAATTTTTGGGCCGATGTTGTTATAAGTTACTCTACCACATAAAGTGAAAATGACATACGCAGATCGAAGAAAATTTTAAAAGATCAAATGCCTTGAAGCAAGGTGTTGAAAAGATTTGGCTTAATAAGTAAACAACAATTTACCATTTTCACGATAACATACATAAAACATTTGAAATACCTACTTAATAATGCAAGCCACAATGCAACATGTATATATAGTTGTGGTTTTCTTTAGTCAAAAGGTAGAATATTTAAATAATTCTAAGTTTAATCTAGTCGTAAGAGGTGACACAAAAACGTACACCCATTGCATTGACTTTTGAATTATTGCATACTTGAAAATGTAGTGTATACAAACATTGTTAATGAAACACGATTTAGATATTGTTCTTGCATGATGTATTAAACACAATCATTTGGCCTCCTATTGTAAGATTTACAGATAGATTTTAATTTTATTGCAAAAACAATAAGACAATGATGATTTAATATATTTTCTATTCAAAAACCATGAGAAACAAAATAATGATAGCACCTCCCAATAATTGTTAAAGATTGTTTATGTTCTCAAAACGATATTGATACGATGGTTCCACAACTCATCGTCAAACGTTCAAATACATCTGGATCATTAATCTCAATTTTAGCAGAGTTTTTGGGGTTTTCTAAACTTCACAAAACCATATATTTTTTTATAGGTTTTTTTAATCAGCATTATGTTCTACTTATATCGGATAAATTATTAAAATGTGCTTCTAAGATTAGCTCTTAAGAATGAATATCCTTCATTGCATAAACAAGCATTAAACAAGAATATTTAAACAGTACACTAAATAATGTTCTTATGTACACTAAAAGTGAAGCCTTGGTTCCTTAAACAGTACTCCAGTGTACACTGAATTCTGTTCGATCATACATTAAACATTGTTGTATTGTAATACACTAAATAGTATTATATATAACACTAAAATATTGTTCTATCATACATTAAATGTTATTATATCGCACACTAGATACTTCTATATTCTGAACTACAATAGTGCAAAACTGAATGTAGATGTATAGTTTTGATAAACCCACATAAAAAAATTAACACAATTTAAAATCTTGAACTTCACAAATGAAAGCAATTCTGATTCCATATTCAAATTTACCTATTGTTCATTAAAAATTAACTTATTTTCAATAAATATTAATCTACTACTTACTAAAATTTATATAAAGACTTTTATCCTTAAATGTATTCTATTATTCACCAAAAACTATTCTGTTGTGATGAAAATTTTTACGTGTGAACTAAATTTAAGTTAATAGAATATGTTTAAAAATTAAGTAAATATTGCAAACATTTTAAAAGGTTGTGTGAAAAAATAAAAAATAAAAAAAAGGTAAAATTCAACAAAGCACTAAAATTAAATAAAGAGATATACAGTAATAAAACAACTGAGAAAAATATAAAATTTTCAAGAAAAGCATTTGAACCTCAAACCTGCCCAATACCAAAAAGGGCAGTGATATATGTCTTGCCACAAAACACTCTTAAGTGTCTTGTCTCATCATAGTTTAACATATTTTATGATTTAAAATCATAAATTTTTTAATGATTACACTTAATTATGAATTGCTAACCTTAAATATTCATCAGCTACGCCGATGAATTATTAAATGATACCCTAATCGTATTAACCCTATCCCTGAGTACATATGATTCGCGTATTTTAGAAATGTGATAAATTATAGATAAAAAGATGATTTTATATAATTTATAAGTTGTAATATACTTCTGCTATTTAATCTTACCGTTTTTTTAATTTAGAAACATAATAGTATGATTTTTAAGTTAAAATAAGACACTTATAAAGTGTCTTGTGGTAAGATACTTATCATTTTGCTACCAAAAAATGTTTCCACTAATACAACAACACTCAATTGTTGCTATTCTTTGCAATAAGTTATATATAAAACAATCTTCGACACAATTGAAGACCAAAATGTGCGTAATTTCGTGTGTTTTTAATACGGTTTATACCGTCTTTTATACCTTAACTTATATAATATAGTTTGCCAAATAAACTTATATCCATGTGAAAATTGGGTTGACCTTAATATCTTGTCTCGACTCATGTCTAATTTGGATCATTTGAAGTAGATATGTTGGATAGAGGTAATTTTGTGAGGAACGTGCATCTCAGCATGCATTGGACTAGTCATTAAGGGCCCAATCTATAAAGAAACTTTTGGATTGTAACCTCATTTTCAAAAGCCAATTCGGCTGGCTCAATGAGCAGGGCTTTGAGGAGTCACTTTCTAACAGGCTAACAGCCATCAAGTCATCAAACTTCCTGTTGGATTCATTTCACATTCATATATGTTCTTCTCACTTTATTAAGAGGTTGTTTAGTGAGATAAAATGGAATGAAAGTTAAAGCTTTAAATGTCAAGTTTCACTTTTTTATATTGGGTGAACATTTTAAGGGATAAAACTTGATACTTGGGTTATCAAGTTCTCCCCAACCGTAAGGAACTTGAACTCTCACTTCCATGAGGGTTCAAGTCCCCAAACCCCTTGAATCATCATCATCATCATCATCGTCATCGTTGTCATCATCATCGCCACCATCACCATTATTATTATTATTATTATTATTATTATTATTACTACTACTACTACTGCTACCAATAATTGATATTTATTATTATTAATTATTGTTATTAATATTATTAATTATTATTTTAATTTATTATTATTACTAATTATTATTGCAATTTTTATTATTAATATTAGTATTAATTATGATTATCATTACTAATAATTATTATCATTATTACTAGTATTAATTATTATTATTAATTACTAATAATTATTATTACTAATATTAATAATTATTAATAATTATAATTTTTACTATTATTTATTATTATTAATTATTAATTATTAATAATTATTAATATCAATATTAATATTAATAATTTTTATTAATATTAATAATTATTATTGTAATTATTATTAATTATTATTATTATTAATAACTATTTATTATGATAAATTTTAATTATTATTAATATTATTAATAATTATAATAATTATTAATTATTAATTATTATTAATTAATAATAATATTAGTAATTATTATTTTTAATATTAATGATTATTATTATTGCTAATTATTATCATTTATTATTATTAATATTAATAATAATTATTATTAGTAGTAGTAATAATGATGTTTTTTATTATTATTATTATTATTATTATTATTGTTATTATTATAAGTAGCAACAAATACTTAAATAGTGATGAATTCAATTAAAACGAACATGCCTTCCTGTACCTCTATTTTGCGCACGAACACAGAAGAGGCAAAAAGAAAGAGGAAGAATAGCACGCTTGACTGCTTGACATTGAAGACAGAGACTAAAGAGGACCTCAGGCCAGAGACAGTCAGCAGCAGCAGCAGCAGCAGCAGCAGCAGCAGAATCCTCATTTTAGGTAAAGCCAACAGCCGTTATCCTCTCCTTTTATTTTTTATATTGTTAATTTTGAGTTCTTTTAACGGTGCTCTGTTAATCTCCTCCCTCTAATTAACCACGTCAACTGTGACTCACTTTTTGTCCAATACTCTGCTTCCACGTCAGTCAGGTTAAGGCATTCATGCATATCATATTATATCATATCATATGTGTCATCGTCATTATCATTATCATCATCACGATGCATCATGCACATGCTGTTTTTTCTTTCCATCCACGTTAGGTCTCTTGTTTGTCCAGCGTTTTATGGCGTCACTCGCGTCAGATATTAGCAATACTTGTTTAGTTCTTCACCCATTTCCCAAAATGCCCTCATGATGTATATCATAATATCCAAGTACTAAAAGATCTTTTGAAGTCTGCGTTTAATTAATTCAATTTTTTACATCAACTTGGGACATTTAATCATAGTAGTGTTCAATAAAATTATTAACGCTCTACATGTACTTTGTACTAAAATAATTCAACAGATTTGAAAATTTTAAGTCATTAACCTATTCATATAAAAATAATGTTGTAATGAATTCTATATTTATAGCTAATTTAGTAAAATTTGCGAGACGATTAGCTATTCTCATCTTTTTCATTTTAAGTGAGAATTAGGTCGTGCTCGGTAACAGCGTTTTGGGTAGCGTTTAACGTTTTGACTTGATCAATACACTAATTAGTTAATTTTTAGTGTTCGATAAACTAGTGTTTTGACTAGCATTTCAAGTAGCATTTAACATTTTAAGTAGCGTTTTTGAAAAGCTAATAATATTCACGTTTAATATTTAAAAGTAGCGTTTCATACTTTTTAGCTAAAAAATATCCTTTAAAAATTTTATCTTTGAAAATTATCGATATCCTTTTATATCAATTTACATTAGTCAGCTAGAATAGCATCTAAATTTACCGAACACATTAGTTTCAACCGCTAATCTAAACAGCTATCCGCTAACAGCTATATTAGAACCGCTATCCTCTATCTGAACCGCTATCCACTACCTGAACCGTTATCCGCTACCTAAACAGTTAATTTTGTCGAACAGGCCTTAATGTCTCCTCTTCCTATCCCCTTACACTTCTAAGGTTTTTTCCCCCTACTTAGCAAAAACAAGTTACTTACATCATGAATAACGTAACTTAATTGATAGATAAAAATTCTGAACTATATTTGGCATAAGTAATTAAATAATTTTTAAAAAAATTAGGATCAATTCAAATAACTAAATGGCATTGAAATTTTAGCATGAATTAATGTTGTAATGAATTCTATATTTATAGCTAATTTAGTAAAATTTGCGAGAAGATTAGCTATTCTCATCTTCTTCATTTTAAGTGAGAATTAGGCCGTGTTCGGTAACAGCGTTTTGGGTAGCGTTTGACGTTTTGACTTGGTCAATACACTAATTAGTTAATTTTTAATGTTCGGTAAACTAGTATTTTGACTAGCATTTCAAGTAGCATTTAGCATTTTAAGTAGCGTTTTTGAAAAGCTAATAGTATTAACGTTTAATATTTAAAAGTAGCGTTTCATACTTTTTAGCTAAAAAATATCCTTTAAAAATTTTATCTTTGAAAATTATCTATATCCTTTTATATCAATTTACATTAGTCAGTTAGAATAGCATCTAAATTTACCGAACACATTAGTTTCAACCGCTAATCTAAACAGCTATCCGCTAACAGCTATATTAGAACCGCTATCCTCTATCTGAACCGCTATCCACTACCTGAACCGTTATCCGCTACCTAAACAGTTAATTTTGCCGAACAGGTCTTAATGTCTCCTCTTCCTATCCCCTTACACTTCTAAGGTTTTTTCCCCCTACTCAGCAAAAACAAATTACTTATATCATGAATAACGTAACTTAATTGATATATAAAAATTCTGAGCTATATTTGGCATAAGTAATTAAATAATTTTTAAAAAAATTAGCATCAATTCAAATAACTTAAATGGCATTGAAATTTTAGCATGAATTCAAATTACTCAATTTAAACGAATTCAATTTACATTTTCTGATAGTGAGACAAGGCTTGTACATAGCAAGGTAACACTTGTGACATTACTAATCCCCCAAAAAAACACCACAATGGCATTAGAAAATCTCCAAAGTGCTTCACATTACATGTGAATATGAATAAAAAAAGAAAGAATAAGCAAAAACGCAGCCAGTGTTGCGTATTTAATTATTATTTCTATTATACCATCAATGGCCCATGCAATTTTGAAGCGTGCCGTAAGACGATTGACTATTAGAATGGTCCCTTGGAATGTCATTCCCAAATAAGCTTCCCAATAATATATGTTGTTGGAACCCAATACGGTAATATATCTGCTGAAAGAGCCTCCACTTTGCTTTCCTAAGATGGGGCCGCCTTCTAAATACATGGTCACCAAACAAGCCTGGGGCTTGTGCATGCTCTTCTGGATTAGTTATGGGCACCCTCTCTTTGCCTGTCACCTTTGCAAGAATATCATTTGTGGCCCTTATCTCCAACTTCTAAAGCATGGTTGTTGGGGTGAGGTCCACATTATATATTTCTCGTTAATATGTACCTCCATTTGTAACGGACAAATTAATACAAGTTGAATTAAATTACAGTGAAATCTAAAATATATAGAAAATTGAACTTAGAATATTATACTTAAACAGTTTTTCATTTTGGTCCTGTTTGACAAATAGCTTTTAGCTATTAGCTATTTGTATTAGCTATTAGTTGTTAACTGTCTGTATTAGTTGTTTGAATTAACTATTTGCTGAAAAAATGTTTGGTAAAATTAGCTGTTTCTAATAAAGTTGTGAGACAAAAAGCTAATTCTTCAAAAAGCTTATCTAAAAGACTTATGGAATTAGCTTTTTGGACCCAAAAAACTCATCTAAAAAGCTCTTTCATCAAACACTCAAATTAGCTTTCTAACTTGGTTTTAAAAAGTTAATTTTGATCAAAAAAACTCTTTTTATCAAAAAATTTTTCAAAAAATTGTTTACCAAATACCCCATTTCTTGACTGGATATATATCAAATCGGACTCAATTCTATATCTACTTAACTTGTTAGATTATTTTGGTCGGCCCTGCATTCTGTGTAGCATTTCAACTTCCAACGTAACGCTAACCTAAATTGAAAGTTAAAACTCATCTTAACTGTTTTGAACAGATTTTTCTTCCTCGAAGAGAGTCCACTGATCGAGTCTGCAGTGTGCACGCAGTGACTGTTGTCTGTTGATCCCCATAGACCAAGGAAAGAAAAGGGGGGGAATGAGCACACCCATAAGCCACTTTTCGTCTTAGATCTCATGATCCCCAAAACCAAACAGACCCACCTCAATCAAAATCAATTCCATACCTAATTTACTGGAAGCAATTAATAATCATATGACACATTCAGACTACCCTTCAAAATCTTGAAAGAATGCTTTGTCCGCTTAATGGAAATCCGTTATCTATGGGTCTCTTGTGAGAATCTCTTTCCTCATATGCTCCCCTGCTTCAGCCCTTGAATTTTCTCATGGTTTGTTGAGAGTTTCTCTCTCTCTCTCTCTCTCTCTCTCTCTCTGGTTGTTCATGTGGTCTATGGTCTGACAATTGTGTTGGGGAACTTACTGCTGGATTTGGTGAAGTGATGCCCTGTTTCTGTGAGTTCCTAGATTGCCATAATTTATGTCTTAAATTGCCTGATTTGTCTTTGTCCATTTTGGGTTTACGTTGTCTGTTCAGTTTTTTAAATTTAGGTTCATGATTTCTGTGTTCGAAAGCTCCCATATGATGAGGTGAGTTATGGCAAGTTGGCTGTTGTTTTTGTTCAGTCTTTCTTTCTTGTTTTTGCTAAAAACTGTGTTGTACCTCCCACCAATACACCAACGTGAGTTTAGGAGGAAGCATTTCGACAGCCCACCAAAAGGAAACTTCCGAGCGCTTATCAATGGTTCCTTGGCCCAGTAGTTCAAACTAAGGTCATGTACACATTAGATCGCTGGTTTGACACCCCTCGCTTCCCCCCCCCCCCCCCAAAAAAAAAAAAAAAAAGACCCCTTGCTAGTTATGACTTGTGAGATTGTGATTTTTGGCATTGCTTGATGACAAATTTGGCCATGGGGTTGAGGTAGAACCTGAAAATTTCCGAAATGATTTGCATAAATTAAGGAACATTAAATTTTGTTTGCCTGTCGGAATTGATATCTTGCTCTTAATGCAGTCATGATCATGGTTATCCCCCCTATTCATTCTAATGCAGTCATGATTATGGTTACTCCCTGTTCATTTTAATGTACTCATGACCATCTTTATGATCTGTTCTGCTTGTTTTATGGTCACGGTCTATTAGCAGGTCAAGATCTTTTGGAGATATTAATGGATCAACATCTTTTGGAGATATTTTTAGTATCCTTGTGTATCTTTAGTTGCACTAATTTAGTTGATTGTAATGATTCTTGCACTTGCCTATTTTGTATGATTACCGTTTTTTGTATGCAATCGTGAACATATATACTCTTCTAATTAATGAAAGAAAGACAGTGAGGAGAGCGCTCAGAATCATTCTCTCCCGTCTCTAAAATTTCATGGTATCAGAGCCACGACCCTCTACAACACTCGATTTTTCAACCATGAGTGGAGAGGACTGTAATAATCTGACCCTAACCCATATTTATTTATTTAAATCATATTTATTTATTTAATTAGTCATGTTTATTCATTTAATTAATAATGTTTTTAATTACTTATGGTTATTGGTTTAACCAAATCATGTTTATTAATTCAAATACACCTAATTTATTTATTTAACAAATTACAATTTTGGATCCCACTTTGCATTTCGGGTTTCAATTACCATAAAATTTCAGGTGAATCGATATTAGGTCTCGATAATTATAATTTAAGAACTCATTATTATTATTACTACTATTACTACTACTACTACTACTATTATTTTTATAACCTCGCAAGAATTTAATTTCAAGCGGCGAAAATTTAGTCGCATACATTTTACATCCCTTCCCGGGCCCAAATCGTACAAGCCAATTATAATCCAACAAACTTGCTTGACTAACCTAACTAATTACCATGATTTAAATCTGACTATGGTTAACAAAAAGCCACTTTATGGGGTGAAAATTCAGTCAAGTATTTATAAAGCATTCTTAGCCTAGTAAAGGAAGTAAATATCATAACCCATCTTCCCATCTCTCTCCTCTCACTCTCTATTCCGACGGCCAACCCCTCCCCCCTTAGCTGCTGCTACTGTGTGCCACTGTTCTGGCCAGCCAGAGGCTGCCACCAATCACCACCAACCATCTCTCACATCTCACACCTCGTACATCTCTTACTTTCAAGTATCAAAGTGAGTAAACCCTAACTTGACCTTGATGTATTTTTGATTTTTATGATTGTTTTAGTTATGATTTATGCTCTTGAAATCAAAATAGACATTATCATGCAAATTTTATTGATTTTGGAAATGTTGATCATGGTGGAGTTTGAGCTTGAAGCATGCTAGGGTTTAGGGTTTGCCATTATCATGTTAGCTTAAGTCAAGTGATGGATTTGGATTGTTTTGTATATGATTTTGTAATCTTTAGTCTTATTGATGATTATGATGATGTTTATGATGATTTGGAATGATTTTAAGTGAGGATTTATGTGAAAAAAAGAGGAGAAAGTAAAAATAGTGAGGAGCTGAAAATGACAAAAAATAGGGGTGACGTTGACATTAAATTGATAATGATTGGCCCATTGAAAAATTATGATTTTTGGTGAGTCAATAGGCTAATGTGTTAGCTTTCAAATGCCTTTTTAATCACCTTAATTCGAGTTCTGTGGACAAAATTATGGTTGTTTTACAAGAACTGTGCAAGTGATACACTTGTGTTCTACCCCCACAATGGAAACTCTATTGTAGGAATCATCTTTTATGTTGTAAATGAAAGTTTTTTGGGACTTCTTAATCTTTTCATATTGGGATTTCAGGTCTCCATTTGAGGTCAATGGTGAAAGTTATGAATTTTTGAAATGAACTAACCTGCGTTGGTGCAAATTAGGCTGTTATTGCAATTTCTGTGCAGCGTATACTTGGAGAAAAATTTTGCAAATTTTACTGTAGATTGTCTATATTATTTTCAAATTTCCTACCATATTTCATGAATTTTGGTTCAGTATTTGTAATTTGGTGATTTTTGGAAGCATTTTGAATAATTGTGTAAAGAGTAATAACAAAGATTGAGTGAGATTGATCATGTACTCATTTTATGTATTTTGGACCAAGTAGATCATTTAAGGGGGAAATAAACATTCATAGATTTTATTGGGGTTTTCAGCTCGACTTATGAGAGAAAAAAAGAAAAACATGCATTTTGAGAGCTTAATTATGAGTTTTGAATCACTTACGGATATTACAACGAAAGTACCAAGTTTGGGGAGTTTAATAGATCAATAATCTATTTGGGATGAAAAACTGTGTTTAATGGATTTATGAATGAAATATGAGAAGTGGGGAGAATTTTGACTCAGAAACCATATTTATCAGATCAAGTTATTGCTGTCTATGCTATTTTGAACCAAGATATATCTCTCTTGGCCTCAAACCTCTATTACTTAATGTATCAAATGTGTTTATCAAGCCAATCAAGTGTAATCGCCGTTATCTTGAACCAAGCTATACATCAGTGAGCCTTAAACCTATATCCGCAATCTATTTCAGAAAAGGCCAAAACCACTCCCCCATTTGTCACCATCAATACCTTTTTTTTTTATAGTCTCATTTATCTCATTGTGGTCTATTTTACTTTCATTTACTTTGTATCAAATTTAATTATTTTCATTAATTCAGCTTTGAAGTTATATTGAAATACCCAAGTTATGTATACCATTTAATTACTCAATTTCTATTACACATACTTTTATTTACTTGATTATGTGAGCAAGGATCGTTTACTGACTACATACACCTACAATGACATTTATGAAACACAGTCGAGGCCTAACTATCGTTTCCCGTTATGCATAAGTGTTATCAAGTCAGAACATATTTATCAAGTCAGATGATATTTATGAAACAGATGACATTTATCAAGTCAGATGATATTTTTAAAGACTCAAGGTACATCCATTGCCTGTATCCTCAGAAAGCAGAACATGTTTATCAAGTTACAACTCTTAATGAGTTTATCAATGAATCAATTCATACACTGATTTTTCATTTAACTTGTGATCCTGTCAGTCATCATCTATAAGGCGTCAGCCCATTATTTACCCACGCGACTTTAGGCCAAGTCTTGATCGAATTGGCAGGTGTACACCTATGTATAGATCATATCATTACAAGGGTTCACATCCAGATAATAATGAGTAATTCAGTTTTATATTGCTTTCATTTTCAGCGTTATTGCGAACTAAATGAATAGTAAAGGTGGGTACCCATCAACAGTGTTTCTACGCTCATTTTATAATACAAAAATGCATGTACTAAGTTTTAGCTCACATTTTTGAATAGTTTTCAAATTTTTCATTTTAGGTGATGAAGTATCACATGTTTCTCCATTTAGCAAGCCCTTTTAGAAATCATCAGATGCTCACAGTGGATTCAGCATAGCATGAATATTGGGATCAACCTCAGAGTCAAGTTGAGTCTATATTCAATATACTTGTGTAGTGTGGAGTGCGAGTTAGCACATTGTATGATTAAGTCAATTGTATTGAAGTTGAACTATTACGGACTTTGGTCTTGGAGTATTCCAGTTTAATAGATATTATCATTGTGAACATGAGTTACAAGATTAAATGGTTTCAGTGAGCCTTATCCTTATCAGGATGGCAGTAACGTCTTCTATCATTAAGTCTTCCGCTGCAGTTTTCTGTAAATCATATCATTAGCATTTTGAGGGCGTTACATATTTGGTATCAGAGCTAAGGTTTAAAGGGCTATTGTGAGCTATCAACTGTTTGTGAGTTAGCTATCAAAGTGTGCATAAGTTATGTTAGACTAGTTAAATAAGCTATTGACTATAAGTTCATATGTATGGGCATATAAGGAGGAACCATTTCCATTTTGGTGATTCAATCCTTTGATAATACCCTGAGACTCGAGCATTAGCAAGAGGAATGAGGAACACCCAAATTGGGCGACCTGATAGTGATGCATGCTTTCGTTTACTTGGGAGTGTAATGTATGCTTCAATTCTATCATTTGTTTAAGTTTTGCAATTATGCACTCCGGGCATGTGACCTGTTGATTTATTGAACTCTGGCGGTTGAGCTATTGAAGTGTGCTTTTTCATATTAAGTACCTATTGTAAGGCTTTAAGCCTGGATTTTAGCCAGTTTTTAGGCGAAATTCTGTCCGTTTCACTCTAGAATTTGAGAGTTTGATTGAGGTGTATTAACATACATGATATTGAGTACAGTGATGTTTAAAACCTATTGCAGGAATGCCATTTGCAACTTGGTGATCTTTGGCTTGAATCAGTATGAGATGGAATCACTGTAGGGAATCTTGTGACGGTAGTTCAGTAGCTTGCGGTGTGCTACTTGGCACTATATGGATGGTATGAGTAAGATTTAGTTGCCATGCATAGAAAAAGGCTACTCTTGTCATTAAGATCTTACACCAGCAATTCTTCCATTTCTTCCAGTCATTGACTTACTTCGGCCCTAGTCACCTTGGATTGTTCAGGGGCATTATTCCTTTGCTATTGACACTTACTTGGTCTCTAATATCTCTTTATCTAGGCCATTTGTTTAAATGGCTTCAATTGTTATCTAAACCACGCCAATGACAGCTTATTGTTTGCAAGAATGCTCTTTTATAGTAGTTCCTGTAATTGTCTGCTTCTTTCATCTTTCCAATTTGATTTTATCCAATATTATTTAATCTCTCTATACCCGATATTTCATTTGTTCATAATGATACGCTTGTATAACTTGCTATGAATTCATAATATAATTATTCTCCTTGCTTTTAAATTCAATTCTCACACTTATATTCTACATCCTTATCAATAAACTTCAGCATTCTCCATTCCATCTTATCACTACGCTCAAATTGACTTTATCTTAGCAAAGGCACGTTTCTAATGTAACTCGTCCAATCTATTTATATATCAATTACGTTTTACTTATCCAATCTATCTATCTACTTATCACACATTATTTTTTCCATCTATCTAGTGCACTTAACCTGACAATTGAGGTTAGAAAGTTACCATCTTGCCATCTTGCTTTTGCTAAAACCGAGTGTAGTCGCATCATCTTTCCCCGTGGTTGTCTATCTATTGGATCCTTTATGATCCATATTTATAAATCGTGATTCATTTGACATTATATTTCAACATTCTGATTATTTTATTTCAACCACCTCATGATAATCCCTCTTTCATCAATCTTTTCTAATCTCATTGTTTATTTCTTTTACACTTAATGACTCACTTCACTACTAATTCCCTCATTTTGATTCCTGGTGATATTCATTTTATTGTCCAATGTGGAATTAAAGCAGACCTTTGATTGTCGGATGAGGGGAGAACAGGTGATGCCTAGAGAACACTAAAATGAGGACATTTTGATGGGAGCATAATCTTAAGCAATGTCGGGTCTTATTGGAGTGAGGCAGAAGAAACACTGGGTATAAGAATGGAGTTAATCCGAGCAAGTATTACGAAAGAAATTCAAGGTCATGTTAAGATGAGACAAGGCTGATAAAAGAGTTAAGTTGACAAAAGTAGGAGACAATCACAGTTTCAAATGAGGTAAAAAGTACTTTGGGCAAATCATACCTCCTCAAAAGCCACTTAGGGAAGCCCCAAAAGAGATGAAAGCCAAATATCCACATTTATTTGCTATATGAGTGCATATTTTCATAAAACTCATACGTTTCGATGATGAAACTCTTTAAGGTGGAAGGTTGTAATAACCTGACCCTAACCATAATCATATTTATTTATTTAATAAATCATGTTTATTCATGTAATTAATCATGTGTTTAATCACTCATGGTTATTGGTTTAACCAAACCATGTTTATTAATTCAAATATACCTAGTTTATTTATTTAGCAAATTACAATTTTGGATCCCACTTTGCATTTCGAGTTTCAATTATCGTAAAATTTCAAGTGAATCGAAAGTAGGCCTCGATAATTATAATTGAAGAACTTATTATTATTATTATTATTGTTATTATTATTAATACTATTATTTTTATAATCTCACAAAAAATTAATTTCGAGTTACGAAAATTTAATCGCATACGGTTTACCTTCCTTCCCGGGCCCCAAACTGTACAAGCCAATCATAATCCAACAAGCTCGCTTGACTAACCTAACTAATTACCATGACTTAAATCTAACCATGGTTAACAAAAAGTCACTTTATGGGGAGAAAATTCAGCCAAGTATTTACAAAGTATTCCTAGCCTAGTAAAGGAAGCAAATATCACAACTCATCTTCCCATCTCTCTCCTCTCACTCTCTAGTCACATGGCCAGCCCCCTCTTAGCTGTTGCTGCTGTGTGCCACTGTTCTGGCCAGCTAGAGGCTGCCCCCAACTACCACCAACCACCTCCCACACCTCACATCTCATACACCTCTTATTTCCGAGCATCAAAGTGAGTAAACCCTGGCTTGATCTTAATGTATTTTTGATTTTTATGAATGTTTTAGTTATGATTTATGCTCTTGAGATCAAAATAGATGTTATCATGTAAATTGTTTTTGATTTTGGGGATGTTGAGCCTGGTGGAGTTTGAGCTTGAAGCATGCTAGGGTTTAGGGTTTGCCATTATCATGTTGGCTTGAGTCAAGTGATAGATTTGAATTGTTTTGCATATAATTTTATAATCTTTAGCCTTATTGATGACTGTGATGATGTTCTTGGTGATTTGGAATGATTTCAAGTGAGGATTTATGTGAAAAAAAGAGGAGAAAGCAAAAACAGCGAGGGCTAGAAATGATAAAAAATAGGGGTGACGTTGAGATCGAACTGGTAATGATCGGCATACTAAAAAATTATAATTTTTAGTGGGTAGATAGTTCAATGTGTTAGATTTCAAATACCTTTTGAATCGTCTTAATCTGAGTTCTGTGCACAAAGTTATGACTGTTTTACGAGAATTGCGCAGGTTAGACCAAAACTAACACAATTGTGCTCTAACCCCATTTTGGAAATCCTATTATGGGAATCATATTTTGTGTTACAAATAAAAGTTTTTTAGGACTTCTTAATCTTTCCATATTAGGGTTTTAGGTCTCCATTTGAGGTCAAGGATGAAAGTTATGAATTTTTGAAGTGAACTGACCTACTTTAGTGCAAATTTGACTGTTATTGCAATTTCTATATAGCATATACCTAGAAGAAAATTTTGAACCTTTTACTGTAGATTTTCCATATTATTTTC
The DNA here is from genome assembly GCA_029747015.1 of Carnegiea gigantea. Lineage (NCBI taxonomy): Eukaryota > Viridiplantae > Streptophyta > Magnoliopsida > Caryophyllales > Cactaceae > Carnegiea > Carnegiea gigantea. Next base: position 59,481 of record JAKOGI010001217.1, read on the forward strand.
AAATTTCCTACAATATTTCATGAATTTTGGTTGAGTATTTAAAATTTGATGATTTTTAAATGCATTTTTAGTAATTATGTAAAGAGCAATAATAAAGATTGAGTGAGAATGACCATGCACTCATTTTGTGTATTTTGGGCCAAGTAAGGTTATTTAAGAGAGAAATAAATATTCATAGACTTCATTGAGGCCTGCAGCTCGATTTATGAGAGCAAAGAAGAAAAACTTACATTTTGGGAGCTTAATTATGAGTTTTAAATCACTTATGGATAGTACAAAGAAAGCACCAAGTTTGGAGAGTTTACTAGCTTTTATTGGAATCAATATTCTATTTGAGGTGAAAAATTGTATTTAATGGACTTGTGAAATGAAATATGAGAAGTGGAGAGAATTTTTAACTCAGAAACCATATTTATCAGACCAAGTTATTCCTGTTTATTCTATTTTGAACCAAGATATATCTCTCTTGACCTCAAACCTCTATTACTTGCTTAATTCAGAATGTGTCAAATGTGTTTATCAGGCAAATCAAGTGTACTCTCCGTTATCTTGAACTAAGCTATACATCAGCAAGCCTTAAATCCATATCAGCAACCTATTTCAGAAAAGGCTAAAACCACTCTCCCATTTGTCTCCATCAAGGCCTTTTTCTTTGTAATCTCATTATCTCATTGTGGTCTATTTTACTTTTATTTACTTTATATCGGATTTAATTACTTTCATTAATTCAGTTTTGAAGTTATATTGAAATACCCAAGTCATGTATACCATTTAATTACTCAATTTCTATTACACATACTTTTGCTTATTCGATTATGTGAGTAAAGATCATTTACTGACTACACATACCTACAATGACATTTATGAAACACAGTCGAGGCCTAGTTATCATTTCCCGTTATGCATAAGTGTTATCAAGTCAGAACGTATTTATCAAGTCAGATAACATTTATGAAACAGATGATATTTATCATCTCAGATGGCATTTTTAAAGACTCAAGGTACGTCCATTACCTGTATCCTTAGAAAGCAGAACATTTTTACCAAGTTATAACTCTTAATGAGTTTATCAATGAATCAATTTATACAGTGATTTGCCATTTAACTTGTGACCCCGTCAGTTATCATCTATACGGCGTCAGCCCATCATTTACCTACGCAACTTCAGACCAAGTCTTGATTAGATTGGCAGGTGTACACTTATGTATAGATCATATCATTGCATGGGTTCACATTCAGATAATAATGAGCAATTCAGTTTTATATTACTTTCATTTTAATCGTTATTGCATACTAAATGAATTACAAAGGCAGGTACCCATTAACAGTATTTCTACGCTCATTTTACAATACAGGAATGCATGTACTGAGTTTTAACTCACATTTTCGAATGGTTTTGATGTTTTCCATTTTAGGTGATGAATTGAAATATCACATGTTTCTCCATTTAGCAAACCCTTTTGAAAATCATCAGATGCTCACAGTGGATTCAGCATAGCATGAATGTTGGGATCGACCTCAGAGTCAAGGTGGTCTATATTCAACATACTTGTGTAGTGTGGAGTGCGAGTTAGCACATGGTATGATGAAGTCGATTGTATTGAAGTTAAACTATTACGGACTTTGCCCTTGGAGTGTTTCAGTTTAATAGATATTGTGATTGTGAACATGAGTTGCAAGATTGAATGGTTTCAGTGAGCCTTATCCTTATCCGGACGGTGGCAGCGCCTTCTATCATTAAGTCTTCTACTATACTTTTTTGTAAATCATATCATTAGCATTCTGGGGGTGTTACAGGGACAAAAACAACAGTAACAACTCCACATCTATGTTCAACATGAACGATCCACAACCTCCCTATTATCTATGCAGCGTAGATCATCCAGGAAATAATATTTCTCCTATAATTCCCAATGGAGAAAATTATGCAATTGGAGTAGGATCGTGACAAATGCATTGAAATCTAAGAATAAACTTTGCTTTGTTGACGGATCGTTGACAAAGCCATAGAACAACAACCCAGAAGTTCATGCCTGGGAAAAGTGCAATTTAATGGTTATTGTATGGCTGTACAACATAATAGATAAAGCTTTACATGACTCGGTTGCATATGCAGAGAAGGTGAGCGAGATATGGACTAATTTGAAGGAACGTTACTCATAGGGTAATGAAATCAGGGTGCATCAACTCAAAAAAGAAATTACACTCACAACACAGGACAATATGAATGTCACTGAGTACTTCACTAAACTTAAGGAGTTATGGGATGAGTTAGGAGCTTACCAACAAATGCCAATCTGTAGTTGCCTGAAAGAATTCAGCCTGAGCAAATTTCAAGAGAGAGAGAGAAAGTCCATCAATTTCTTTTGGGACTTGACTCAAATCAATTTGGAACAGTCATGACAAATATTCTTCCTATAGAACCTTTGCCAAATTTGAATAAGATTTAGTCCATGGTTTTGAGGGAAGAACACCAGCAGAAGATAAGCATAGCAACAGAGCATCGCGGGGTGGTGGAAGCTACAACCTTCAAGGCCTCAGCCACCGACAGATCGGGACAATTCACCCGTCCAAAGTGCAGTCACTATCAGAAGCTCGGGCATGAGAGACACCAATGCTATGAGCTCATCGGATACCCACCCAATTGGCAACAACGGTGAATAGGTCGAGAAAATCAGGGACAAAACCGTGGGAATTTGGCCGGAGGAAACTCGAACAGAACCAGCGGCGTCGGTCAGCCTCTTATCGCAGTGGCTTAGTTCGCTGGAGGACAGGGGAAGGTGAAGTTTGGTGAAGCAGCTGAGGGGCATCACAGCATGGGGTTCTCTAGAAAAGGCATTGGCACGGGTAACGAGGCAGAGAGGTTTGCAGGCTTTACACAATCTCAAATTGATACTCTCTATGCTATATTTAAAGAAAAGGAGAACCAAAGAAGACTCAGTGGTAAGAAATTGCCTTCTGCATCTTTAGAATGGATTTTGGACTCAGAAGCATCATATCATATGACTTCCAATATTACTATTATTGATGATCTTTGTGATTTGTCGCAAGCAATATACATTTTGATACCTAATGGCATTGTGGTCAAAGTCAGACAAGCAGGGACGGTAAATCTTGGGCACAGTTTAGTCCTAAAAAATGTGCTTTATTCACCAGAGTTTAAATGCAATATCATCTCTGTTCAACAGCTTACCTATGATAAGAATTGCGTTATTATTTATGGTGCTCAATGTTGTCTGATTCAAGACCTCACTTTGAAGATGCTGATTGGAGCAGGTGAACAGAGGAATGGGGTGTATTATCTCAAATTTGGTGCGGGAGGAAAGGCTTTTGCGACAACCAAAATTAGAGATTGCGACCTTTGGCACCAATGTCTTGGACATCCTTCTTTAGGTAGCTTGTCTTCTTTGTCGACTATTTTTGGTTTCGAGTTGAGTAAGAATTTTGGTGAGTGTTGTGATGTTTGTCATCGTGCTAAACAAACACGGAGTCTGTTTCTTTTAGTAATACAAAAGTTGAACGTCATTTCTCCTTAATACATTGTTATTTATAGGGACCGTATCGTATTCATTCTCTTAGTGGTTGCTATTATTTTCTATGTATTGTGGATGATTACAGTCGTGCTATTTGAGTATATTTGTTAAAAGATAAGATAGAAACTTATGAAAAGTTAATTAGTTTCTATTCTATGGTAAAAACCCAATTTGATAAACAAATCCAAAGGGTGCCTAGTGATAACGGGACCAAATTCACCAAAGGCCCACTACCAATGTTCTTTGCTAAAAATGGAATACTACATGAGACATCTTGTGTTGACACACCAAAACAAAACGGACGTGTTGAAAGGAAAAATCGACTTATTCTTAATGTCGCTAGGGCTATACGGTTTCAAGCCTCTCTTCCTTTAAAATTTTGGGGCGAATGTGTGTTAGTGGCTACACATCTCATAAACAGAACCCCCACCAAATTATTAGATTTTAAAACCCCTTATGAAGTTTTGTCTAATGTTATACCTAACTATGATCATGTACGGGTCTTTGGGTGTCTATGTTATGCACACAACCATAGCAAATCTCGTGATAAATTTGACTCAAGAGGTACCAAGTGTTTATTTTAGGGGTATCCTCAGGGCAAAAAGGGGTGGTTGTTATATGACTTGGAGACTAAAAAGTTGTTCATGTCTCGGGATGTCCATTTCTATGAAGCAATTTTTCCATGTGCCGAAAAATTTTCACCATTTCTTGATTCCATGGAGTCCAATGTGATCCCCCAGCGGCCTTATGTGAATTTCCCCCCTTGAATGCATTGGACTGCGTTGAGGGCTCCCAGCCCATTTCGACCAGATTAGGCCCAGATGTAGAGGATCCAATAGACCCTGCAAAACAGGAGGCAATCTATTCTAGGAATGCTTCATGCCCGCTTGATGTGAGACAAGGCCTAGATGCCTTGGTCCAATTGGAGGATGTAGCCCGCGAAACTCTACAGGCCACAAAAGCCCCTGATTTGGATGATTCGGTTCAGCCAAGAGCTGGTCCAGAACCAGCACCTGATTCTACTCGGCCATCCTCAGCATGAAGATCTCCCATACACCTGAAGGATTATATTTGTCATGCTATTCAACACCCCACCTCATCACCGCTACTTGATAGCTCTTCGAGTACGTCCCATCCACTTTCGCATTTTATATCATATGACCGCTTCTCTCCTAAGTATCGTGGTTTTTTGGCTGCTATAATATCTAATGATGAGCCTAAGTCTTTTTCACAAGCTGTTCGGGAACCTAAGTGGCGTGATGCGATGGCAGCTGAAATTTCTGCTCTTAAAGATAATAAAACATGGGAGTTTGCTACGTTACCTCCTGGCAAAAAGGCACTTGGGTGCAAATGGGTGTACAAGACCAAGTATCATGCTAATGGGTCTATTGAACAGTACAAGGCTCGGTTGGTCGTTTTAGGCGACAATCAAGTCGAAGGAGAGGACTTTCATGAAACTTTCGCCCCTGTAGCGAAGATGGACACTGTCCGCTGTGTACTGACTATAGCAGCATCCAAAGGCTGGAACTTCGTCAAATGGACGTGCATAATGCATTCTTGCTTGGTGATCTACATGAAGATATCCATGTGAAACCTCCCAGGTTTTCATCCCCCTCAACTGAATATGGTCTATAGATTGCAGAAGTCTTTATATATGCTCCGCCAAGCACCTCGATAATGGTATTTCAAACTGGTATTACAGTATGGATTCACTCAATCGCCTTTGGATCATTCTCTATTTATTTATCGCCGTGATGGTATATTTTTGGCTTTGCTAATCTATGTCGATGATCGAGTACTTGCTGGTAATAGTCATGATCATTGTTGTAAATTTAAGAGGTATTTACAACAATGTTTTAAACTCAAAGATTTGGGTCCCCTAAAATATTTTTTGGGTATCGAAGTAGCTCGGTCCAAAGACGGGTTATTTTTATGCCAACGCAAGTATGCTCTTGACATACTTAGTGAAACCGGGATGCTTGGTGCCAAACCATGTTCCTCTCTTATGAAGCAGAATAATAAGTTGTCGATTGATTCCGATGCGCCTTTGGTTGACACTTCTCAATATCGATGACTTATTGGACGCCTGCTTTATCTCACGATTACCACATCGGATATAATGTATGCCATTCATATTCTTAGTCAGTTCATGCAAGATCCTCGACAAGGACATTGGGACGCTGCCTTATGCATCCTACATTACTTGAAATCTTCACCAGGGCAAGGGATCTTACTCCCCACTGGTAATCCTCTTGACTTACATGTTTATTGTGACTTAGATTCGGCAAGTTGTCCCATGACTTGACGTTCTATTTCTGGTTATCTTGTTAAGTTGGGGAATGCACCTATCGCTTGGAAGACCAAGAAACAAATTACTATTTCTAGGTCGTCTGCCAACGTTGAATATCGCGCTATGGTTAATGCTACAAGTGAACTTACTTGGATACATAATTTGCTCCTGTTTTTCGGTATTCCTGTTCCCTCAGCTCACTTGTATTGTAACAACTAGGTCGCTTTGCATATTGCCAACAATCCAATTTTCCATGAGCGTAGCAAGCGTATAGAAGTCGATTGTCATTTTGTTCAAGAACGTATTCTTTCCAGTGTTCTTACACCCGAGTACGCTCCTATTGAGCAGATCGCCGATATCTTTACCAAAGCACTCGGAAAGCATCAATTCCCTATTTACTAGGCAAGTTAAGCGTTTCTAATTTGCATGCTCCAACTTGAGGGAGAGTATTAGCGGATCAAGATCTTTTGGAGATATTAATGGATCAAGATCTTTTGGAGATATTTTTAGTTTCCTTGTATATCTTTAGTTGCACTAATTTAGTTGATTGTAATGATTCTTGCACTTGCCGATTTCGAGTAATTATCGTTTTTTGTATGCAATCTTGCACATATATACTCTTCTAATTAATGAAAGAAAGACAGTAAGGAGAGCACTTAGAATCATTCTCTCCCATCTCTAAAATTTCACGGTCACTTGACACTTCCTTTGGGCGAAATCACGCAAAGTCTTTGCTCTAAACCTATTACGGTTACATCACTTGGATACATGTACATGTCTACTCATGGTTATTGGATCACTATGACATCGAGCTAAGAGTGAAGACATCTTAATTATTTGGGAAGTAGAAGAGTCATGATATTAGTTTTTTGAAGTTTGATTAAACTCAAAATAACCTAACTTAAAACAGCTTGCTAAAACAAGACGACATCACTTGAACAATTTGTTCGCAATAAAGGCCACGAGTTCCATCTACCTGATTATGGAATCTGACAAATTAAGGCCCTGATTTCCAGTCTGAATCATCCTGTTGAGAATAGATCGATAGAGATAGACTTGCCTAATTTGCAAACCTTAGGCAAGCAAGCTTCATGATGAAGTTACAGAACTGATGAATACTTTGATATCATCCCAGGACTGGGTTTTCACTTTTCAACATCCCTCCATTGGCGAATGGCGACTAAGATAGGCCCCAAAAAAAATGATCATATTTTGTTCATCATTTATATCGTGCACTTCTTTATTCAACTAAATAGGACATAATCTAACTCAATAAAAATGAACAATAAGCTCATGACAGTATTATAAACTTCACCTGCATGTTCAGATACTTTAGAATCAGGCATGAGATGCACTATTAATTAGAAGAGCAACTCACACTAAGAGATAGATCCAGAAGTGCATTTTAACTAAAGAATCAGGCATGAGATACACAATTAGGTTGCATCTTCTTGCTTTCCTTGTATATAGATGTGAACTACGGGTGTTTTGGCATCCAAGTATACATATCTAGCCTGATCTTATTGCTTCTGTCAAACACTTCATAACGCTTCAACATTGTCAATTAGGGGTGGGCTACGGATCAGGTAGGGTCGGACTGGGCCAGCCCATTAACTAACCGGGCCGGGTCGGACCCAATACATTTGTTGATGGGCCGGACTGGGTTATGGGCCAAGTGAACATGGCCCGCCCACTATTACCAAAGAGTATTTTTTGGGTGAGTTAATTTTCCAACTAAAATCTTTATAATTTTCCAACCAAACTAAACTAATCCAAATTCAAAGTTAGAAAATACGCGACCAAGCTAATAAATGGGTTGGGTTGAGTCACCCAAGGACAGTCTGCTTTGGGTCAGTTTAAAAACGGAATAAACTTGTACCAAACAGTATATAATAATTATTGTTATGTACAAAGTATTGGTAATAAGTTTAACTAATTGGAACATGTAAACTAGTGTGTCAAGTAGGATGAAAAAAATTAATGGGTCACTAAACAGACCATTAATGGGCCAGCCCAGGTCAGCCCGTTAATATGCCTTAATGGGCTGGCCCAATATTGGCCCAGTCCATTATTAACTTGACCCATTATTAGCCCCATTTTAAACGGGCCGGCCACTTAACACAATAGGTATCCGATCCATTACCCATTCCTATTGTCAATATTGGAATTGGATGGTGGACCTGTTAGCACTCGGCCACTCAATCTCAATATTGCAGCTTGTTGCGTGCAAACTCCCCCTCCCTCCCCTTCATTAATGAAATTGCCTTATTATGCTGGCTAAAGCTTTTCTTGTGCAGACGTGAAGAGTTTGCATGTGTCCTTGGACTGACCCTTTCGTCACTGGAATGCATTTATCAAAGAACTTCATATTATCATAGTACTCCGTACATGTTTAACTCATTGGTGATCGTGTTTAGATATTTGTCAGCTTGGGGCCTCCCCACTCTTTTTTTTCCATTGGTTTGATTAATATTGCTTTCTTGTTGTCAGGCACCCTGTCCAACTTATAAGAGTACTTATAAACCTTATGATTTATTATCACTTATTATCACTTGTCAAACGAGTAATATGGTTGTTCTTATGATTTCTCATCACAAAACGTGAGGTCATACTGATCATCTATGTTATTTGGACTCTTCATTTTGCCTCAAGTATCCATGTCCGGCACTCGACACTTTAACATGCGTGTAGGCACTCGACCCTTCAGTTTAGACTGAAAATGTATAAAATTTCTCAAAAATTGCTGAGTCCGACACGACACTCATGTCGGACACTCGACACTTTAGCATGGGTATAACAGAGTCCGGGAAACGTAGTTGATTATGGTGTAAACTCTCAGTATTGGTTCATTCATCAGATTAGATGAAACAGAAGGGTTTCTTTTCCCCACTGATTAGATATGAACAGCTGCTACCTTTACTGAAATCTATTCATAAAAAGGGTGTGTAAGTTTGGTTTTGGTTTAGGCCTAATAAGGAATCATGGGGTCCATAATTCTTCCCCCTCCTCTTAGGTAGAATCACAGTACTTGGAGGTATCTGCTCTTCTGATTTCCATTCATGCTTGACTGGGATGGAAGACAAATGTTGAAGGATTCTATGCATAGAGTTAGACATATTGTCTCATGTTCAGCCACTATACGTTGTATACTATGTAAGATGAGGAGTTAATTCATTTATCTTGGTGCATCCATACCCTGACAAAAGCTAGCTGCAGAGTCAAAACAGAAACAATGTTCTCTTGTCCTCAGAGCTAGCAATGACAATGCCATGAGTTGTGACTTTTTTATACTATTTGATTTGTAGATGACCGGGTGTGTAAATTGAGAGTGTTGCGTGCATTCAACTGCTGCCAACAGCCAAGGATAAGAAATCTCGATCATGTGTGCGGTTTGCTAATATCAAGAAACATGACCAAGAGTCCAAATTTATGATTGAATGCCTAGTTACTGAGTTACAGTTCATGTGTGAACATGATTCTTGAGACAGACATCGAAAATCAGCTAGCCTACTATGTCATTTTAAGCTCGTCGCAGGTCTATTATTTTTGATGCTATAAGAACGAGTTTACAAATCCCTGTTTGATAATGTCGATGGCTTTTAGGATAATTCAGAGCCACTGCATATCCATATCGCATTGAACGGATGGTGCTGCATATCGAGTGCAAACTTTTCACTTCTGTAACATTGTCCATCAACTAATCACTTTTGCTACCTTTCTCTAGATTTCTTCTGTCTGGTGACCACATTAATTTGTTTTGTATACATATCAAGTACGATGGTTTCACTCTCCACGCTTGTTCCCTGGTTTGTTTCCTGGTTGATATTACAACTCCTTCAAGTCCTTTTTGTCTGGAGTTGATACTGTTATTGTAATACTCCACGTACAAACAGATCTTGTATCATGAACTGTTCATTCACAGTTGTCTTGGTGAAATAGTATTACAGGGACTTTAATGGCCTAGGAAGATGTTGTATCTATTTTTATTGGCCTACGGTACTAAAACTTTGGCTAAAGGTCTGTGCTACAGCCAGTACATCCCACTATTCCAGGTAACAGACTCGCTAAGGTTCGAAAATTTTGCTTGCTTTCGGCCTATGGTGTGGCTATCTAGGAGACAAGCATCCGTAGGAATAGTAGATCGTTGAATGTCTAATATGGACACCTCTGTTGAACTAAAGAGTTTCTCCTTAGTTAAGTCCTTGTCCTGACCAAACATTTGGGAGGACCATACGTGCATGTCGATCCCATCAAGCTCTACATTTTTAATTTCGCATGCTACTTAGACTCGCCTCATAGTATACAACATGGTAATTTAAAGGCGTCAGACTTGTCCAATACAACATCACCTAGTGTGAATTCCACCAGGGTCAAGTCTTAGGAGATTACGTTGTAAACCTTCAAACATCAGTAGTTAAAAATGAAGCATTGGATGCCTATGTGCCTTTTTGAGTGTCAAATCTCAAGTCGCCAGAGGCCAACATAGCCACTTAAGATAAGCATAAGTGTCCAAGTGGGTAAGAGTGAGACTATTTACCATGATTCAAAACATGGTTTTGGTCGTGGCTGCAGTTTAGGTTGTAATATGGAAAAATCGTTCTAACAAGGAAATTATATTTCATGTCGCGGTGAAAACGCAGTTCGATCAAGTCAAAAACCTTTCCTACGTAGTTGTTTCATTGTAAATCTAGATCTACTACATTTTGAATTCATGCCATTTAATGTTAACTATTTGTACAGTTGGAACCTTTTGCTTAAAGTGAAGAACCAGCTTTAATTTTGCAGTTTACCAGTGCTTTATGGCTCCTGTTGATGCCTTCCAGCTGGTTGTTTCTGCAGTTTTCTGGGTTCTTTTTCTCAGAGTGCATTTCCTCCTTCTGTGCAAGTTGTCACACCTTTTCCCTGTTCTCTTTGCAGTACAAACTTCTTCATTGCTTAGCATGCATACAGAGTGATGCTTTTCTTCTTAACAACTTGGTATATTTGTTCTCTCTTTTGTATTCAGATCTTCAATGACCACTGTAGGATGAAACGAGGAATGTGCATTTGCACAGTTGTTTGTCCTTTAATTGCGGGCGTATTTCTCGGAAAACTATTTAATTTGTTGGTTTATGGAATCACAGAAGGTGCATCAATGGAGCTTTGCAGAGGTTTATTTATTATTTGTTTAGATTGAACAACAAGATCCTAGCAATTTAGGGCAGCTCCAACAGGAGGCTCGCCCGCCTTGGGAGCCGCATCGAGCTGTTCACGTTGCATGCAGCGGCTGAGCCGCAGAGTGGCTCTCAAAGCTAGCCGCGACTCCCGGGCTGTCTCACCGTTTTTTTTTCTTTTTTTAATTTTTGTTGGTTTTTTCTTTTTTCAAATTTTAAGAAAGAAGTTATGTGTTGTAGAGTGGATCTATCGGTATTATTTGATGTGATGAGTCAAAGTTGTAAACTTGCATTGGAGAGAGGGAGGATTGTGAACCGAAAAGTTAGCTCACAAGCTAATGTGGCAGAGGTGATGAGCTAAAAAATTGGCCCATTACTGGGTATGGTCTCTTCCCTCTTATTTGTGTCGTTCACATGTGGGAACAAACAAAAATGTTCATAAAGAAAGCATTTCCCTCCTAAATTTGAGGATATTTTTAGTTTAAAGGATAAGGTCATGCATACTTATATAGCTAACACATAAAATCTTTAAAGTTGTAATCAAGGATTTATGTTCGAATCTTATCTACATTGTTCATTATGCCCATATGCACCCAAAAAAAGGCAAATCGAACCTATCACATCAGAAGCTTCAAGAGGTATCGAAATGACATGTTGTTAGAAAACCTAGTCTCTAGAACAAAGAGTAGGATTTAAGCCCTATTCTCTTCGATTTATTTTGAACCGAACTTAATTATCCGAATTTATTCTGAACTTATTTCTTGAATTTATTATAAACTTATTTATGGAACATGTTCTGAACTTATTTGCTAAATTTTTTCTAACTGAATTTATTCTGAACCAATTTGCTGAACTTTTTCTATACTACACTTATTCTAAACTTATTTATTGTACTTATTCTGAACTAATTTGCTAAACTTTTATTTGAACTTATACTACTCTTATTCTAGACTTATTCTAAACTCAACTTTTCTAAACTTATTCTTCAAAAAATAAGTCTAGAAGAATAGGGCCTAATTCTCTTCAGCCTAAGTAGGTGAAATTTTATTGTTTTGGTGTTGGAAACACTGGCATTGGTCTTGTGGTGCTTGTGTTTTATTTGTAGCTTACTAGCCTTGGGCTCAGGTAAATTAATCAAAACAATTATATCTATATATATAATACCGAAATTTTTGAGCAAATTCGCATCAAGATCTATTTTAGTTCGTTCATATTTCATATGTGAGTATAGTGTTTCTTTTTTTTTCCCAAGCAACAAATGAACACAAAATTCATAAGATTATGAATAAGAATAACCAGATCATGGATACTATCATGCCCCTCCCCCAGCCATGTTCTCTCCTGAAAACTATATATAAGATTAAAAGTGAAAAATTGCATGCATATATAGTCAAATTATAACCCTCTTAGCATATGAAGGATTAGGAGTGAGAACGTATCGAATAAAAGAATCTAAGAGAGCTATCAGAAAATTCTCCCTTCGCCAACTTTAGCAAAAAGGGCAAAATAATCTTCGTCAACCACCATTCTACATTTATACCGTACCCTCGATTCATGACCTTCCTTAGAGTAACAAATAAGAATGTCCTTGTCTTTCTAAGTTTCGCACCTGAAAAAACTCTCATCATAGCTATTTTATCCGCACGATCTCTATCAACAAATCTCCATCTATTTTATCCTACTTCAATTCTCCACACATAAAATTTGAGCGTTAGACAACCTATTTCATTGAGATTAAAAAAAAAATCACATAGAAAACAATATTGTCTTAATTACTCATCTTTCTCTGTATTTTTTCAGGTACATCCTATGCATGTAATCATCAATAGATGAAGCTCAAGATTCTTCATGCCACAAAAATGTGCAATGAAATTGGCCGGTATAAGAAAAGAAATGTCCAATCCTGCAAGAAAATCAAAATTAGACCACCTGAAAAAAAAATAATTTAATTTAAAAAAGGGGCAAAAAGGTCAGACCATAGAATTACAGCTCAGGTCTATAATTCCACCGGATCATTGGAAATGATTAACTCTACACGAGGCTTCTCTCACTCTCATAGCCTCATGCCTGGCATTTGTCCAGAAGGGTAGTTCCGTGATTCAATCTCACATGCGCTATTTGCTTTGCAATCTGTCCCTCACAGGCAGGTTATCTTATCAGCGCGCTTTTACGTCCCCTCGGAGAAGCTATCCTATGCAAGCACTAGCATCGAAGAACCTGTGTCGTTAACAGTGGCGAGCAACGATTGGATGAATGATGATGGACTTGATTGATTGATGACTTCTCTGATAATGATAACCCTCTTCGGATCTTTCCTTTGACTTGCGTAGACCTCAGATCACGTCACGCGTCTCATAAAACTTAAATGACGAAGATGCCCATGAATTTGGGGGTAAATTACGCAAGTACTAAGGGCAAGAGTAACGGTTTTCAGTGGGCAACAATGGAAAAAGAGAACGCCCTGTACATGAGTGGATCCAAGGGTGAAGAGTCTGATTTTGCACCAAGGTTTGGGCCCTGCTGTGACCCTTCAACGGCCATGATTGAGACGCTCAAACCGATTTTTTTTTTTTTTTTTTTTGCTTTGCAACAAATAGTATAATTTTCCTTTTTTGTTTGAGCGTTCATGAATCATGAGGTTCGAATAGTTCAACTCAATATGTGCATCAACAGGAAAACTCACGTTACATAACCTTTACCAAAGAAAATTTTGTTTACATTGCTATATTAAATGGATAAAAATTAAATTATGGTATATAAAGATTTATATATTTGGGAATCTATTTTTAGGATTTATTTTTGACGATTCTATTATGAAATTTTCTAAATCCATAATTGAAAACTCTTTATATTAATCACTATGTCATTTTATATATTTAAAAAAAGAAATTTTTCCCCCTTTTTTTTGATTTTAAAATGTGTTCCGTCCATATTGTAGAAAATATTAATAATTTCCTACTTGATAATTCATTGTCTACACCATAAATTCTACCAAACATAGGACATTAATTCTTGCATGTAACAATAGAACATTCACCTCAACATCTAACTTCAAATATAAGAATTTTTTTGTCTTCCTACAATTGTTGTTTGTTGTTGATATATACGTACACCAATGAGAATTTGCAGAGCTATTATAATTTTATTTTGGATGCATTAATTTGTCAATCTAGTGTAACTATATTGGAAAAGAAACTGAATTGACATACCAGAATGCATATGATACATTTTAGAAATCATTACAAAATCATTCTAAATGATTGTGAGTATCTCATCTCACAATCAAAATAACACATAAATTAAACTAAGGGTCTATTTCAATGAAGTTTCAGGAATAAAACTTGATACCTTTAGGTATCAAGTTCTCATACCTTATGTTTGGTAGGACTTTTAAAAGTACAAAACTTGATACCCAAGGGTATCAAGTTCTACCGATTTGGATGAGACCTGATTCCCCCCACTTTTAGAAGGGGTTTTAAGTTCCATTCTTAAGTCAAGAAACAAAAGAAAAAAAAATTCAATTTCAACGAAGACTTTTCCTAGCTAGCTTCTTTCATTCACAATTAAACCAAAGCTCCGACCACCTACCGAAAAGGAAGAAGGTGCCAACAACACTACTACAATGATTCGTTGGCCAAAGCTCTTACAACTCATCAGAAAGGAAAATGTCAGTGACAAAGGGCATCGAGGAGAATACAGATATTCATAGCTCAAATCTACTTGAGAGATCAAATGAGGAAAGAGAGAGAATGAAGGCCTTAGGATCTGTCGGTGACACGAGGACCATATGTCGGAAAGGAAGAAGATGCCAACGATAAAAAGCATCGTAGTGAGGTGAATAAATTCACAGCCTAGATTTTATCGAACGAGATGGAGAGGGGAGGCGGAAGAGAGAGAGCGAGAGAGAGAAAGAGAGGATGCCAAGATCGATCTGCAGGCCATGCACCAACCACCTGCTGGGAATGAAGAAGACGACAGCGATGGGCATCACAATTGTTAAATTTTTATATCAATTGAGCAATTAACAAAGAGTCATGCATATAAACTCTAATGAGGTTCCAATCCAACATCAATTGGCAATGGGTGGAGTAACTCACAAGCTTATATATATGCTCAAATCCTTTAATTTCATTAATGTGGGATAATATTCACTATCATATTCTTTGAATTTTATCAATGTGGGACAATACTCACTTTTATACTCCAACACACTCCCCCACGTGTAGGCTACTAATAAGGCTCAATACTTGCATACAATTTTAATCAAATGGGGACGGTGGCAAATCAAGATCGCGGAACCCGCTCTGATACCATGTTAAATTTTTATATCAATTGGGTAATTAACAAAGAGTCATGCATATAAGCTCCGATGAGGTTCCAACCCAAAACTAATTGGCAACGCATGGAGTAACTCACAAGTTAGAGGATAAACCTATTCCTGAGCTTTCAACCATCAGCTTAGGATTTTGGTTGAGATGGTTTTTGAACATGATATTAGAGCCTTTCTGAGAGAGAGGTCTCAAGTTCAAATCTCAGCAGCCTTCATACTGATTCATTACGCAAGGTAAGGGGAGCCTTTGCAGCATCAACGCTTCAAGTTCAAAGGACATTCGCGTGAGGGAGCGTGTTAGAGTATAAATATATTCCTGAGCCTTCAACCATGAGCTTAAATTTTTAGTTGAGATGGTTCTTGAACAATAACAAATAGGCTGCATGGGAGATCGAATGTCGAGGAGAGAGGGGGGGCTTTAAGATTTGCCTAGTGCCGATCGTTCGCAATGAGGAAGAAAGTGCTACCAAGGAAGTCTGGAGCAGTAATGGATCAATGTTGGTATTGTGAGGAGACAAAAATTCAAGGAAGACGGTAGAAAGTAGGAAAGAAAATCTGTAGGAAGATGATTATTTTAGATCTAAAATAATTTATTTCAATAAAAAATAAATAAAATAAAAAAATTGATTTCATTCCATAATTGAACCAAACGTATTATATACTACATAATCAAGTTTGATTCCATTCTTTCCAAATTTTAAATTTCAGTCTATTCCATTCTATTTCTAGTGGACCAAAGGGACCTTAAATCAAAGACAACTCTCAGGTTTAGCTATATGCCTATACATCTCACACGAAGGATTGTACAATTTCAAAATTTAAATAAAATGTTTACTAATAAGATAGTTAAGAATTGAAAATCGCTACTCCGAAAGGAAAAATAAGAAATTGTAAGTTGATAGTGGTCAAGAACACGTTGTTCTGTTTGACTTCTATCTCGAAGATATGTACACCTTTTAGGTAATTGTCCTTTTGTTACTTTGTAGCCTGCATTTGGGACATATCTGTTCAGCACTATTGGATTACGCCATCATTCCTTCCTTAACACTCAGGTCTTAATGAGGGATGTTTTACATTATGTTTATGTGCCCCGAGCGGCTAACATGTCTCGAATTTTTGTCCTCCTCTAGAGCATTTAGAAAGTCATCATGCTATTGTTTCTAACAATGAGCATACTAAACCCATGGGATCACTGATTAGCGCTGAAGGCCATTGCGAAGAGTGTATAACGACCCTTCACACATCATCTTTCCCAATCACCTTGGATGATATCTCATCTTCCGTAGGGGCAGTAATGGGTTACACTCTGCAGAATCAAAAAGGAGGTCATTCACACTATTACCATATTTATGTATACAACACCTATCCTTGTTTTAGAAGTTATACCATGTGAGATGGGAGTAAAGCAACACTAAAAGCAGGATTTTGTTACATTCAAGTTCAGGGTAAGGGGCGAAGCCAACGTGGGTGCAGTGGGGGAGGTGTCGGATTTAGAACTTGAAAATAATGATGATTTCTTAGCTATCTTTTTTAAATATCTATACATTTGAACCTATAATTGAAACTAAACCCCCAAAATAAATAATTTGGAACTAAAATCGGCAAATAAACTCACAAAGAAAAGCAAATTAAACTATAAATTGAAAGATTAAATAACAAATTCAAGCCAATTAAAGCATTTAAATTAGAATAAAACAATGAACTATTTTTTTTTAAAAAATGTGATTTTTCAATTACTCCTATGCTGTGATTTTCTTGAAAAACTGTTGAAAAAGACTATGGTCTCTTGTATACATGAAAAGGCCTTCTTTCTTTGATCAATTACTCCTGCTTTTATACTATTAATTGAAGCATAGGCAATACAAAAGGATATTGTCTTTGCACCTTTTATAGAAAGAATTGTTTCTGTATATGTGAAAAAAAAAAAAAATCACAACAACTAATTGCTTCAATTAAATAACTTTTTTTACCAAAAAAAAATCGTTGTGATTTTCAATAACATGTTCGGATCAATTGCTGAAAGGATTATTTGAGAACAGGTTATGTATACTTCGAACGAATTGCTGAAAAATTTTAGGCCACTAATTAAAGCATTTTATTTTTTTTAAAAAAAGAAAAGCATTTAAAATAATAAAACAATGAAAATGTGTACAACAAGGCTCAACCTAGTGATCCCCACCAGCAATCCAATGTCACGGAGCCATTACTTTCTCCCCAAAAGGGCGGTTTGATGGGATGTACAATACTACTGTTTATAAGTCTATGACCCTTCCATCACTTATCCGATGTGGGATTCTTATTCATGACATTTTTTCTTATCCAATCCTGTGACGCCCTCATCACAGATGGGGCTCCCTGCCTTTCCTATTTTGTCGGAGTGGTTGGCAAGATATCGGAGTCGGATTTGGGTTGACTCTGACATCGTTTGTAATGCCCCGACCCCTCCTGGGTCGCGGACAATCACTGGGAATAGGCGAATAGTTTTAAGGATCGTCGACTGACCCCACAAATCACCACAAGCCTTTCCAGTATGCTGCGTCTTCGCTCACACACTGCTTGAGAAACGTCCCAGGAGGTCATTTATCATAAGATTTCTCCACAGTAAGGACGCTTAAATGTGGAGTTTTTAAGAATAGGCTTCCTGAAAAGGAAGGTGCACCTTTGGTGATATAAGTGGTCATTTCATTCCTTTTAAGCCATACTCAGGTACATTC
>JAKOGI010001217.1:82500-185000 GCA_029747015.1 Carnegiea gigantea
TAATACATACCCCTGCAAACCACGAGATGCACAATGAAATTAAAAACCATACTAATGTACAATGCAAACAATCTAACGAGAATAAACGCAAAACATCAATATCAAATTTTCTCTCCAAAAAAGCAAATATACTATCAATCTGCTTTAGAATTATAGCACAATTGTGACCATTAACTGCAGTCTTCAATGTCCTTGCGTCTTTCTCAAATAGCAGCCAGATATAGTATGACTCAAAATAATAAATATCTATGTAATGTGATAAATTATACTTGAGAGGTAAATCACCATAATAAAATCATATGAAATTTCGTTGTTGATTCTTCTTCAATCAAAATAATCAAGCCTCATATAGTAAGATCAACTATCTTACATGACTTAATATTTCTGAATCTATAGATACTCGAACTAAGGCGAGAAGAAAAACTCATACTAATCAACTTGCATTAAGGCTAGTGAAAAACTCGCACCAAGGTAAGAGGACAAACCCCCACATCAAAAGTAAGAATCCTGAGTCTTAGACAGTGGTAAAAAAATATTCATTGAAAAGATACATAGAACTGCTGGAAAATATGATTGTAAACTAAGAAAGATGTTCAAAATTTTGAACAATTGAGACTCATCATTAACAATTATGGATTTATGAGTGATGATAACGCCTTAATAGAGTAGATAGAGGCGTTTAAAAATTTTCCTATATATACAATCATATTTAGTTAAGATCATTTGTACTAGTAGTTACGTTCACTATTTAAGTTTACTATTTTGAGAACCCAAAAACATTATGCAATAGGTTCTGCTTTTTTTATTTTTTTTTTTAAAAAAAACATTGGTGAACCCAAAGAGGGTGTCACCCCTGTAGCACATATACCTCTGCTGTTCGATGGCATTCTTTCCTTTTCCAATCACACTCTATGAGATCTTTCTTTAAGTATTCAACTTTATACACTTCTGGTTTTGTGCTTTTTAATTTTTTCCCTTTATGCTGAACCTATTAAAATTGAAGGTGAACACCTACCGTATATTTACAAAGAAGTTTTTACTTCGTTTCACCATTTGTATTTTTTTCCAATGTGGCATGTGGCTCACACAAAATTGAACCTAGACAGTCAACCAATTATTGCAAGTGCTCTAAAAAAAAATGAAAAATGACAAAGGAAAGTAAACTATGGAATAATTCACCTTTTCTTCTCTTCAAAATCCCATCCCATATAAATGTGAAACAAAATGTAAAAATAGGCATAAATGTTTTTTTCCTTCGTCATTTTACTTAAATTATACTATTTTAAATGAAAACAACTACCATGTCAATATCTGTTTCTTTTTGCATAAGCTATTCAACTCTTTTTAATTCAAACATATTCACCAAAATTGATATAACACACGCACTATTACATACTTATGAGCATTTATCTAACCAAAAAAACTAGTGCACATCTCGGTTTCTCACAAACTTTGATCCAAGTATGGCCCTGTTCTTTTCGTTGGTAAATCACAATTTATCAATTTTAATCAACTTCAACCCACTTCACCAAGTCCAATAAAAAAAATATCAACTTCAACCTACTTTAACTAACTTTAACTCATTTCCTGCTATTTTAATCAACTTCTATCCATCATATAAAAAATTTCAACCAGCTTTAAAAAAATAATTATTTTAATCAATTTCAATCAACTTCTACTAATTTTAATTAATTTTATTTATTTATTAACTCATATTTTTTAATAGAAAGAAACAGCGGCAAATGTATGAATTTAACCCCAAGGACATATTGGTGTTTTTGTGCAAAGGACAAAATGACACCCACTTAAAGAAAACGTACTTAAGGCTAGGGTCTGACCTTTTGTCCTTTGTAAGGTTTCTTTCCACTTCAATTTTATGATTTCAAGGCTTCTCATTGTTCGTTTCATATGATTATTGTAACATAACTTTGCTATTTTCTCTAATCAGTTCTTATGATATTTCATTCCTGTGCATTGGGATTTAGTTTGCGGTGACTATAGGCCTGTTCTTTTTGTAGGTAAATACAGGTGGATGAAAGGTTGAAGTGGGTTAAGATTGATTGAGGTGGGTTAGGGTGGGTTAAAATTGATTTTTTTTTGAGGTGGGTTAAAATAGGTTGAAGTGGGTTGAAGTGGGTATATTTTTTTGTGGTGGATTGAAGTGGATTAAAATAATGAGAATGTGTGATAATTTATTAAGTTATTATAATTTTTAGTATATTTTTTCGCTGAATGGTAATTTCACAATTTTGTAACTATTTTACTGGAAGTTGGAGGCCGGCACAACTTGTCAATTATTTTTAACGATTTGGGTTACAAATTATTAAATTTATGAAGGAGTGGGTTGAAATTGGTTGAAGTGGGTTGAGGTAGGTTGAAGTTGGTTGAAGTTGGTTGAAGTGGGTTGAGGTTGATAGTTTTTTTTCAGGTGGGTTGAAGTTGGTTGAAGTGGGTTAAAGTTGGTTGAAGTGGGTTGAGGTTGGTAAATCTAAAATGACCTACGAAAAGAATAGGGCCTATATATGAAGAATTTGGACTCATTTTGTTATCGATTTTTAGGAGTATTTTATTTGATACTCCTATATTTTTACATATTTATTTGAAATGCAATATAAAAATAAAATAATATTCTACAAGATTAAATTGATGCATATAAATTATTAGAAGTCATGTTGTTTTCAAACTATGTTTCAAATGATTTATTTTTCAAAATATAATAATACCAAATTCTTTAATTTTTATACATATCATAAAAATTATCAATAAATTATAATTATTATTTAAGGACCATTAATATAGCAGTCCAAAAAGCTACTTCAGAAACCATGATTTATGCATAAAACATATCAAATAGGGTATATTCCTTTTAATTTATCATGAGTACTTATTGCTGGTCAGCGTTGATGAGTGTTAATCTATGCCGATGAGTGCTGATTATAACTGAAATTATGAACAGAAAATATGAGTAAATGTTTACTAGTGTTGATGAGTGCTCATTGGTGCTAATGATTGATGATTATTGCTAAATATTGTGATAAGTACTTATGATAAGTTGCAAAAAAAACAAGTCCTAAATTACCGTAGAAAATTTAGCACTCGATCAAGGCTTGGTTCACTTTCATTTATTTGTTAAACTCATCGAAATCGAATTGAACTTATTCTTACTAAATTAAATTTATTTTTTTTAAACTGAACTTATTTCTATAGGATTCTGAACTTATTTTGGCTAAAGTGAATTAAATAGAACTTATATGAGAGGAGGAATCGTGTACCCTCAATAACTCAATTTTTATTTCCCCCTGAAGGGAGGGAAAAGGTAATGACGATAATAATAATAAAATGTCATTTCCTTCCTATCATGTCCCCCTTTTCTTTTTAATCTAAACATCATAATTTAGTTAACCCAATTCTCCCCCACTTTGAATCCAAATAAGGTAAAATTACTTACCACTTCTTCCTTCCCTTCCCCTCCTTTTTCCCTCCCTTGCATTCACTTCCCCTTCCATCCCCTCCCCTCCTGTATGCAAATAGTGTGTTAACTAAATCGAATTAAAGAGTTATGGCTACTAGTTCATAATATAAATTGAGACATTCCTGGCAATCGTTGTTATGTTACAGGCAATCTAATTAGGCGGACATAGCCTTGAACTAAAAAATTCCTTTTTTCATTGTATTTGATAGCCTCAACCTCCAGCTATGCCACATGCTTTTTGAAGATAATTTTAACGTATGATGACCTTATATAGTCGAGATTTGATAAAATTTAAAGGACTTGTCCCACTATTAACATCACAAACTAAAAGTCAACTTGCTTCAAATCTTACCGTAGTTTCAACTAATCAACAAATTTCAGAATTTGTTCAAAAATTTGAAGGATTGACAATTTTCTTTTTAAAAATTCAAAATCAGGGCACAAGTGTGGGGTTTCCGCTTGCAAAATTGACCAAATTAGACCTTAAATAGTAAATGAAGCCCCTTATGTATGAATTATGATGATGATGATATCATATGGACAACCCATTGATCATGCATCATCCATCCATCCATGAAGCCCCTTATGTATGAATTATGATGATGATGATATCATATGGACAACCCATTGATCATGCATCATCCATCCATCCATCCATCCATTCATCCAGCAGTAGACGGGATTTGACTTGCAATTTTGGGGGGAGAGAGAGAGAGGGAGAATGGGCAAAAAAGGAATGAAAAATTCAACCGGATCAAATGCAAATTTGACGTCCGCTAGGAGTCTTTCCCCTTCTCTCTCCTCCCTCCTCCCTCCTCCCTCCTCGATTCCATTTTTTCTCCTCTAATAGCACACAACCAAGAGAAATTAGAGCCCAGGAAAAAAAAAAAAAAAACACAAATTCATTAATCAAAAAGGGTTACTGGGTCAGTCTCATTCTCTTCCTTCATTAGCTCTGGAGATTGATTTTGGAGAGTTCCATTCACAAGAACAAACGTTTTACCCCCAAAGAAAAGGGGGAAAAAAACCCTAAACTCAACCCGTTTTCATCTGTGGGAGCACAGCAAGCAACAAGTGCAGAAACCCAGTTGTAGTTCTTCTCATTGAGTGTAAATTTTCAAATTTCAAATCTCAATTTTTCTGGGAATTTCTCTCTGTTCATTCATCTGGATTGTACTGTCTGTCTGTAACTAGTCTTTATTTTCAAGTATTCAAACTCGTTTCAGCTGGTCGTTTTTGCGACGACGTCGTTTCTGGTCAAATTTCATCTTCTTACCTCTTGTGCAGCCTCTTCATTGAATTTGAGTTGATCGATTTTGTGGTTTTGTACTTTCTTCCTACCTAATTCTCTATTGTTACTCTGTTTGAGTACTACACATTTTTTCTTTTGGAGGTGCAAGTAAGTTGATAACTTATAATTTATCCGGTCAAAAAGTAGCAATTTTTGAACTTCGAAGTTGGTTAAAGTAGTGATTTTTTCATCGGCAGGTTAAGTTCTCGAGGATTTCGCAACGGGGTCTTTGAAATTTTGGGCTTGGGATTTGTTTTAGGGTTCTACTGAGGTACTTATAATGCCTTCTATGTTCTTTAAATTGGAAGAGAAGATGGGATTCACTTTTTTACATCTAATTTACCTTTTTTTGCAGAATGAGTGAAGGGCTATTGGATCCAAAGATTCGGAATTCACAGAGAATTTCATCGCAGTATCTTGCTGCTTTCTCGGACTTATCGGCATTGTAGAATGCTCAGAAGCAAAAGTTTTCACCTGGGTTGGCTTATACTTGTGTTGGGTATTTCATTTTGCGACTCTCAAGTTCTTATGGTCAAGCACAAGGGTGGTTCTGGTTGTTTGGTATATGATTGGTACTTTGATTTATCAGTATTGTCTCTTGGATTTGATAGTGAATTGCTTGGTGGGTCAGCTCCATTGTTCAATTTTGAGCTCTCTGTAGTGTAAAATACTAAAATTAGTAGGTTTTAGGATTCATGTTGTTTATGTATTCAGTTTTGCACTGAAGCGACTAGAAGTGATAGTTTTGAGATCTTTTGGCGACAAAGATGGTGCCTTCCGGGCCTCCCACCCCAATTGGTGGTGCCCAATCTGTTACTCCCTCACTTTTGAGGTCGAATTCGGGGATGTTGGGAGCTCAAGGGGGTCCAGTGCCTTCTCAAGGGGCTTTCCCCTCTCTAGTCTCGCCAAGAACTCAGTTTACTAATGTGAATTTGCTGGGAAATGTCCCCAATGTTTCATCACTCCTTAACCAGTCTTTTGGGAATGGTGGCACAAATCCCGGGATTCCTGGAGGGAATGGCCCAAGAAGTGGGATTGATTCTGGGGCCGAGTCTGATCTTCTTTCTGGTATTGGCAGTGGAATGGGGTTTAACCCTCCGTGTTCATTTGCAGCAACTAACGTGACAAACCCGGGTTCATCCGGTCAGGTCCAGAGTCAACATTTCCCCAATTCTTCTGGTAACCAAATGTTACCTGATCAACCACAGTCACAACAGCTTGAACCCCAAAACTTCCAGCATTCTCAGCAACATTTGCAACACTTTTCTGGTAACCAGCAGCAACAGTTTCAATCAGTTCGGGGGGCTGGGTTAAGCGGGGGTGTTGTACCGGTGAAGATGGAGCCTCAGGTGTCTACCGATCAACATGGGCCATCACAACAGCAGCAGCTTCAGTCTTTGAGGGGTCTTAGTCAGGTTAAGTTGGAACAACAACAGTTGCAAACTATGAGAGGTATTGGCCCTGTCAAGATGGAGCCCCAGCATTCGGATCAGTCGTTGTTCTTACATCATCATCAACAACAACAACAGCAACAACAGCAACAACTTCTGCAGCAGATGTCCATGCCAAGGCAGTCTCCACAAGCAGCTGCTGCCGCCCAGTTTAACATTTTACAGCAACAAAGGCTTCTTCAGTTACAGCAACAGCAGCAACAACAGCTTCTTAGGGCTATTCCCCATCAAAGATCCCAATTGCAACAGCAGTTGCCGCCCCAGAATTTGCCTCTGAGGTCGCCTGCGAAATTGGGTTATGAACCTGGAACGTGTGCCCGACGTCTCACACAATATATGTATCAACAGCAACACAGACCTGAGGTCAGAGCTAGATTTTGTGCCTTTTGACCCCCACGTATATGCTGTTATATGATTAATGATGGATTCACAAGCTGGGTACTTTTTTGCCCAGGATAACAATATTGAGTTTTGGAGAAAGTTTGTTGCGGACTACTTTGCTCCGAATGCCAAGAAGAAATGGTGTGTTTCAATGTATGGAAGTGGTAGACAGACAACTGGAGTCTTTCCTCAGGCAAGCTCCATTTTAATTGCATTTGCTGAGGCTTTGTCTTGATGTTAAAATTCCTTTGCTAGTCTTCTTTTCCATCATTGTATAACTTTGTTGGCAAATTTTCATCCCATTCACCCTCTGTCTAATTATTTATGGTAGTCATACATTTGTTTTCTATTAGCCATCTGTGTAGCTTTACAAGTTTACAACAATTTGGCCTGTCCCTTGAGAATGAAGGGCAATAGTCCAACGTGACTTTCGTTCTTCATCAAGGCCTTTTATTTTGGGTTCCATTTCTTTCAGTTGTTTTGGTTTATTTGTGAGATTCTTGCCATATACTTATTTATTCCTATCACTAACTACCAGGATGTATGGCACTGTGAAATATGCAAGCGCAAGCCAGGCCGTGGCTTTGGTCAGTAATTTCTTGTTGTCATACCTTATTAATGCCCTTGATGGAAGTATTTTGTTATTTTGTCTCTGTTTTCTCTGACATACGAATGGATTTCTGTTAATGCGGCTCACAGAGGCTACTGTAGAGGTCTTGCCAAGGCTTTTCAAGATCAAATATGAAAGTGGCACACTGGAAGAACTTCTGTATGTGGATATGCCTCGTGAATATCAGAACTCTTCGGGGCAAATTGTCCTGGACTATGCGAAAGCGATTCAAGAAAGTGTTTTTGAGCAACTTCGTGTCGTTCGTGATGGCCAACTTCGGATAGTCTTCTCTCCGGACCTGAAGGTTTCAAATCAGTAAATTTCTTTCCTGCTTGAGATGCTTAACCTCCTTATTACTTCACTTTGACTTTTCCCATCACTTGCCAGATATGTTCGTGGGAATTTTGTGCTCGGCGGCATGAAGAGCTCATTCCTAGACGATTATTGATACCCCAGGTCATGTATTGTGTTGTTTATTCAGTTGGATCATCAGTTATTCATTGGGTCTTGTTTGAATTGTCAAGGGAATACAGTTGTCTGATTCAGCTACCTGTGATCTGCCAGTATGGTATCCATGTGAAGAAGTAAGCCCATTAATGACACCCTCTAAAAATTAAGCTTCTGCTGCTAGGTCCCATGTATACGGAATTTTATGGCTTACAAAATAAAACCCTTCATAAATGATAGCTTCAACACCCCCACCAAACAGCAAAAAATGAAGTAACCCCCCCCCTTCCGCGCATGCTATTCTTTGCTAAATTGTAAAGACCTCGTTTCATGTTTTGTTGGCCCCTAAAAGCTTTGGCATTTCTTTCCTTCCCCTTGAAGTAGTGGCTACTTAAGTCTTTGTTGCCTTGGCTGAATTGATGTCATGAATTCAATTGTCAAACCATCAGACTTCTATAAAAATGTAAGTCTATTGGGTTCTGCAGTATGAAACATTTGATACATGAACTTGATTCTTGCACTACAGATGGGCCTCCGGTGATGTGTTTATTGCTAAATTGTTTGCATAAGTATATCCATGGTTGTTCCACCAACTATGCAATTGTAATCCCACCTCTATCATGTGATATTGCATACACTTGTTTTTCTTGCTTTTGGGTGTTGGTTCTATGTACTCTCTTAGCCTTGTTTAAGAGCTAGGGAAATACAGTTATTTTTGGTTTCTTCTTTCCTACATGCATAGCATGAGCACAAACTTGTTTGAAGGCAGTCTTCCATAATCAATTGTTTGATATATTAACTAGATTTCATCCAGATGTGAAGCTTTAAGAAGCAATCAACCGAAGTTTCAGATTTTTGCCTTTATGGCTTTACTCATTCACCATTTGTGATTGTCTTTCTCAACATTATGACATTTTTAGCTTATATTCAGCATCCCCCACCCCGCCCAGAAAAGAAAATAGGAAAAAGGAAGAGGAGAAACTTAGTTGGTGCTTTATTATGAAACCGAAAGTAATTGCCACAGGGAGTTAATTGAAATTGGCCTTATTGGCCCTTTTGGCTATTTTGAGTTTCTTTTCGGCTAATTGTTAAATTGCCATTTTATTATATATATCTACGCCGGACTCTGGTAAGAGTTAATGGTACCGGAGTACCAGTTCTCAGGCAGGTTCCTGGAGATGCCTGACATGGAATTTCACAGATTCTGTTAAGGGCTCTGTCTAAGGACATATGGCTTTGTACTGCATGTATTTATTGTGTAGCCCATTGTATGCGATGTGCTTCTGTTTTTGAATGCCTGAATTTTGGATTTGTAGAATATGTTGAAGTCATTTTGGGATTTCTAAGTTGATGCGAAATATATTCAAATTGAAACTCTGAATTTTGATCATTGTTATATAAAACAGGACAAACAGGGCGGAGGGAGTCACTTTCATCTTCTGTGAATGTTACCTTTCATTTTAGCAAGCTTTTTGTCACTTTTCGCTGAGTTGTATGCTAATAATTTCGCAGGTTACTCAGCTTGGGGCTGCTGCACAGAAGTATCAGGCTGCTACTCAAAATTCATCAGCAAATATGTCCACTTCTGATTTACAGAGTAACTGTAATATGTAAGCTCTCGTTTTCTTTGTGCTTATTTGGTGACTGTCCACAGAGATGACATTGAAAAACACCTTTAGGAGCGAATAATGTCACGTGTCCACTTCTCTATTTTTGTCCATTCAATTCTTTTTATAGACTATCATTCATAAAAACCCAGAAAAGCTTTGGAAGATTACTGTGGCTTTTTGGTTTGTTTGAAAGAGTTGGTCGGTTGTTTATTCCCCCTCCATTTCATGTCTCTTTCAGAGGTGAGATTAGTGTCTTCTTTCACGATGCCAGCTATAACCTTGTTATTGACCTTAGCATCTGATATCTTGCTTCCTATTGTTTGTTGGTTGTTCGAATTTAAATTTATTGGTGCGCCTTTGTGGTGCTGGGCCTGTCATGTTGTTCCCATGAGATTACGAAATTTACAATTATTAATCCATTTTTTTTCCAATCAGAATCGTTGTCATAATTCATACCATACGGTTGATGCAGAAACTACTACAAAGTGACTGGTAGTGATGGTACCAGACAAAATTATTATTATTATTATTATTTGAAAGCCTATACATACTCCAGTTCCAGTTTATGAGTAGACAACTGCATCAGTGGAAAACCAGTATGCTGGCCTATATATATTCATTACTTTGATTAGAACTGGGAATATGTATTACTTGTGAGATTCAGGATCCTGATGCATTCTTCTGAGTTATTGTGGTTGAAGGTGTTACAGCGATTGTATCTTATTTTTCATCAACTACTATTTCAGGTTTGTTGCCTCAGCTCGGCAGCTGGCAAAAGCATTGGAGGTGCCATTAGTCAATGATTTAGGTTACACCAAGAGATATGTTCGCTGCCTTCAAGTAAGGATGCGCATTTTTGTCATTTTTGACATTATAACTGAGTTCTTGGATTACATTCTTGACTTTGTTTTGTAACATCATATTCACTTCATCTTTCTGGTCAAAGTTCATTGCCATTCGAGGCCCATACTGCTGCATGTATTCCTTTTTTTCTCATTCAAAATTTTAAAAGAAAGTAAAATTGTCTAATATTATCTGTGCATGCAGATTTCTGAAGTGGTCAACAGTATGAAAGACTTAATTGACTATAGCCGGTTGACGGGAGCAGGACCAATGGGTAAACAGTGGAATCATGTGTTTGAATTTCTTCGTGCTTCCTTGTCTAAACCTATCATAATTAGTTTTTGAAGCTTTAATTTCTATAGATTTATAAAGAGGGAATGAAGTAAAAGGGACTAATTTGACACTTGCTGTTAAAACTAAACCCTTGCGTATGTTTACATTCTTCCCTCCAAGCCAAAAAAAGCCCAAATCAGATCATATCCCATGAATCCCAGCTAGGGCTGAGAGCCTTTGAGCTGTGGAGAGGTCATTCATTGTAAGGGGATTCTTTCTGCCGAAGCCTAGGGATAAGTATTCGAAAGTTTACTGACAACGAAGTAGCTAATGTAATGAGACATTTTGGTTTGGTCCATTTTGTATCTAATATAGCTGTTAATGATTCTTTTGGCGCATGGTAAGTGGACAGCTCTAGTTTCTTGTAAGTTCCAGGATTGTGAATGTTGGGCAAGGTAGATGGCTGTCGGTGGCAGTGGTATAGAGTTCTGTCATCCCTTTATGAGCTTTTAGATGAAATTCAATGAATTTCATTTGTCTAGGTGGAAATTTTCCATTCATGCATTTCATTCTCCTTGCTAGCAGAAAGTTTGGCAAAATTCCCCAGAAGAACGAGTACATCATCTGGTCTTCAAGGCCAAAACCAGCAAGTGGAGGAGCAGCAGCAGCAGCAGCAGCGGCAGCAGCCTTCTCAACAGTCCCAGCAACCAGTTATTCAGAACCCGAACAGTAACAATCAGAATTCAGCCCAGTCGGGGCCCATGCAAGCAAGCAACGGGGCACCCAGTGTAAATAATGCAATCAACATGTCTTCTGCTCCAACTTCACAGAATACGATTGCTGGGCTTCTTCACCAGAGTTCAATGAACTCAAGACCCCAAAACCCTATGAGCAATGCCAATAGCCCGTATGGTGGAAGTTCAGTTCAAATGCCATCACCTGGCTCATCTAGCACGATGCAACAAGCTCTAAATCCTTCCCCGTTCCTATCACCCACTCCGGCCTCTTCAAATAATCCTCCCCAAACTTCACATGGCGCCTTGACTGCAAATTCTCCTGCCATTTCCAACATCCAACAGCCGGCCCTCTCTGGTGAAGGAGATACAACCGACTCCCAAAGCTCAGTTCAGAAGATCCTTCAAGAGATGATGATGAGTACTCAATTGAACAGCGGAGGAAGTATGATGGGCATTGGCTCTCTGGGCAATGACATGAAAAATGTGAGCTTGGCCCTCAATGGTGCAATGGGGAATGGAACCACAAGTAGCAATCCGAGCATGAGTGGCGCACCATTTGGTGGCATGGGCCAACCTACCATGATCAACGGCATGAGAGCTTCCTTAGGCAATAATAACTCCATGGGGATGAATGGGAGAGTTGGCATCCCATCAATGATGCGAGATCAAAGTATGAGCCATCAGCAACAAGACCTAGGAAGCCAGATGTTAAGTGGGCTTGGAACGGTAAATGGCTTCAATAATCTCCACTTTGATTGGAAGCCATCACCATAAAAGGGTTCATCATTGACTGAGTAAGAAACAATTGTTTTCACATGGGTTCTTGGAAGGAGGTACAGCTGTGGTGTGCAGCATGAGAGCAAACAGCCTGGAAATGGTGAAAGCTCTTCAGCTCATTGCGCCCTGGGGAAGGAAAGGATCAACATCATGATGGGGCTTGGGTTGAGCTCAAAGGGCTTTTGGGGGAGGGAGGGGAGGGAAAGGCTACACCACTTTGTACTAATTTCAGAAGAGAGAATGAGAGAGAGAACATACAGCATGGTGTTTTATTCCTATTAGAAGAATGTCACATCCCTTTGAAAAATGGCTGTGTTCTCTTGGCCGTGTGTTGCCCTGTGATTAGCCACCCAAAAGGGGTCTCATAATATATACGGTACGGTTAATGCCCCGGAAGGGAGAAGTAAGAACCAAGTGGCTCTAGAAAGGTTTTTTGGCTGATGAGCAATAGACTGTACAGAGCAACGACCGATTGAGAATGCTGAAAAAGATGAATCGTGTCTAAATTCTGACGAAAAGGGTTACGGTGAAACTGTCAAATCTGAGAAGCTCGCACAAAGATTTGGTTATTCCACGCCCTATTTCAGGGTCTTTTTTGTTGATGCCAACGACTTCCCTATTCACCTTCAAGTTTAGTTTTCACGTTACAATTTCTACATCTTCAACCTTGGTTTATTACAACTTATGAAATTTCGTTGAGTTCGCCAAAACATTCCAATATGATTCCCCCCCCCCCCCCTCCTTTCTAATGAGGACATTCTGCCCTTCTCCTAGGGGTGTGGTTAATGCTTCCTTTTCTATAAAATCTTATGCATTTGTAATAAAAATAGAATGGAACTTTTAACACATAATTCACAGATAGTACCACGAAAGGCATATCTAGGCA
This sequence comes from Carnegiea gigantea, assembly GCA_029747015.1. NCBI lineage: Eukaryota > Viridiplantae > Streptophyta > Magnoliopsida > Caryophyllales > Cactaceae > Carnegiea > Carnegiea gigantea. The sequence goes on from JAKOGI010001217.1 coordinate 95,279, forward strand.
AGACTAATATAATGGCTCAAATATTGGAGCTAATTCCCGAATTAAAGAGAGGTATTTTTATTGCCCCTAGTTTAAATATTGGTAATTGACAACTTGCTACAAAAGACTTTTGTTCAATATTTTACTATAATACGCTAATCCAAGCTGAAAAATTACTAAAGTTGACTTTTCTCTATCCAAAATGTGAACAATTATTAGATTATGCTAAAAAGAGTATTAATGATAACAATTCTTGAAAATGTCAGCTTTACTTTCTAGTATAAAAATTATATTTCAAATAAAATGATTAAAACAAGAAATTTAAATTGAACCAACATAATAAATTAAATAAAAATATAAGGGTTGTTCGCATCATCTCTCACATCCATGTTAGATAATTTTACAAGAAATAAGAATCCTTTTTAAAAAATTCCATGTATTTACTTATATGCCTTTTAGAAAAATCTTTTATTATTTTTAATTAAATATACACACAAAACCAAATACTAACAGCAACACATGACCGCAGCATATATGACACTTAATCACAAACTTTTCAAAGTAATACAGAAACCCAATATCCAACTTATGAATTCAAATTCAGATGAATTAAACGTCCAAGTACTTCTCAATGGAAGTGGTGAGGGTAGACTTAGGAACAGCACCAATGATGCTCTCCTTCCTCTCCCCATTCTTGAAGAAGAGCACAGTAGGCACACTTCTCATGCTGTATACTTGGTTGCAATGTTGGGGGATTAATCTGTGTTGAGTTTGTAACATGCAATCTTCGCTGCGTATTCCTTCGCCAGTTGATCGATCACAGGAGCGATTATCTTGCACGGCCCGCACCATGGCGCCCAGAACTCCACCAGCACCGGGATTTGGCTCCCCAGCACCTCGCTATCCCGCTTGAACTGGTTACATCTTGCACTACATATGTGTGTGTTCATAGGTGTGTCAGTTATGGGGTGTGTGTGTGGTATTATAACTTGTATGTTGGGTTTTGTATCCCTGCATAACTTGTCTCAGACGGGGATAAAAGCAATTGGTGGAACTTGCTAAAAATATCGGGAGGATGAGATTTCAATCCCACCCTCTTCGTTAAAATAAAGAGTGCTTTAGCATAACACAAATTCTTATATGAAACGGTTTCATAGTGATTTACCATAAGACCACCTCTGTGGCAACTGGTAAAACATTTTCCTTTTAAATTTAGGAGGCGGTTAGTAAGTATGCGAGATGTCTCACAATATACGTCATTGTAAGACGGTCTCACATAAGACTTACTAGGGGGCTGGCCCCCTTATACCCACTGAATATCCGCCCCTGGGATAAAAGTGAAGGGTTGTGTAACTTGCAAATTATTACACACTCAGGAGTTTATGCTCCCGGTCCATGTCAGTGCCACGTTATCATGCCATGTCAACATTTTAAAAAAAAAAATTGGCTGTTATTTTTCCATAGCCACCCATCACAACTCAAAATAACCGTCCTGTGCTGATTTGAACCAATTTACCCCCGCTTTTTTTTTTAAAAAAAAATTGACAGTTTCTTTGCTAATTAGTAGAATGACCACTGCACAACTCTTTGCTGTAAGAAATCGGCCCTCGCACATGCAGGTATCCCATTGATGCTATTGTAGGAACACATCAAGCAGCTTGCTTTACCATGTTGAATACAACTCTTGAAAGGAGGTTGATAGGTGCCAGCCATATCTTGTTTGGTAACCTTCCACATGTTTACCCCAAATTCAGACAGAGATGATAGATAAGTAACCAAGGAAGAACAGGCAGTCACAGCAATGCCAGTTTTGCATAAAATCACTTCAAAACAAAAAATAGTGGCCATGGACGATAACCGTCCAGTGCTGATTTGAACCAATTCTTATAGTGAGCATTTCTTAATCCTGTAATGAACAATGTATATTTTGTCATCAATAACCTATTTACCAAGCTCTATTTGTATGATGAATAACAATGGGTTAGCCAATGAACAACATGAACTATTGTAGTGAACGAAGTTGGGTGACATAATGAATATAGGTTTGTTCATTGAGCTGTCATAACTTGTCATCATCCAATTTAGGTTTGTTCACTTTGTTAATAAGCCTTGTTTACTAGCAAATAGCACCCAGAAAGAATTAAGGCACTATTCATTTAGTAATTTGCATGTTCGTTTCCCCCCTCTCTCTCTCTGTCAACAATTGAATTGGGGTGGTGAATAACCTGGTGTAAGCTGATAAAACAATTAGTCATTTGTTCTTCTTATTGTTGTTGTTCATCTTAGGAAGAAATTAAAGTCTCAAGGTAGTTCACTATAAAATATTCAGTTTAGGGAAAAAAAAAAAATAATCACTGAGGTCACTTAAGATTATTCACTAACTATAGTTGATGTGTTAATTAACTCACTCAAGGTTGTTCAATTTAAAATATTTAGTTGAGAAAAAAAAAATTATATCACGTATGTCACTCAAGGTTGTTCACTAATTAAAGTAGGTGTGTTCATTAACTCACTCAAATTTGTTCACTATAAAACATTTATTTTATTCATTGGATTACTAAGGTTGTTCAGTGTGAGAATATAAAACTTGATTAATAAAGAGTATTCATTCGATGAATGAACGAGTTTTATAACATTTCTATTTCCATCAGACAATTTGAAAATACTTATATGGTTGCAAATACATGCTCTATTCTAAAGTCAACTATGCATTTGACGCAAAAAATATTAACAAAAAAAATATTATTCTAAACCAAAATCTCCTCATATCATTTGGTTCACAAATAGTGTACTATTACATGACAGAGCCCAAAAAAAACAATTAATCTAGATTGTCATAATCCTCATGCTGTTGCCAGTATTTGCAAGACATCTATCGGCTATTGTTCATAGTCTTTGTTGCTGTACTAAATATTTTATTGCTTCAGTTGTAAACGACAAATGTTAAGAGACTTCACTGGGGCATCGTTTGATGTTCTGAAAAAGAGAAAGTTAAGATTCAGTGAACAAGTTTAACATACACAATGAATAAACTACACAATGAACAATCTTAATCTTAACAAATTATCATAACATATTGAAAATCAATTAGTCATGAATAGTGAACAACCTCAATATTATACAATGAAAAATTTTAGTATTATACCTAGTAAACAAATTTTATTATACAATGAGCAATTAGCCATGGATAGTGAACAACCTAGCAAACAAATTTTAGTATTGCAACTAGTAAACAAATTATTGTGCTTAAACAAACTATTATGTCTTCCAGATTGTACAAGCTCTATAATTTCAATGATTCACACATGAAATCAAATAGATAAACCCTAAAATAACAAACATGAACTCAATTCTACATGAAAAAATGGGGGGGGGGGGGCGGGGGAACACTCATTGGTTGTTACCTTTTTTCCATTTATAACTAAGTGTTTGTGGTTTCATTCGATCTTCAACAGTTATCCTTCATCGCATCTCTTGAATTGTTTCATTATTGTTTGCAATTAAGATGTAGAAAGAGAAGAAGAGAACGCGAGGAAAGAAGCAAATGAGAGAGAAGGTTGGGGGGGTGGGAGGAGAGGCAGAACGTGAGGGGGGTGGGAGGAGAGAGAATGGGTGAGAGGAGAGAGAACGTGATAATATTCTTGGGTAGATGTAGTTGTTTTTATTTTTGTTAATTTTTTAATTATATAATGGACTTGGATATATCGTGCTGATGTGGCAATGAGAGTATATACTCTCATGTGTATAATATATATTGGTAGACTGGAGCAGATATTTTATTAAAACTTAAAATGATTATTTGTGTATCTATGACAATACTCTATTTATCTACTAAGATTTGTCTAATTTTCGAAAAATGAAAATTTTAAGGAAATTATTTATTGTTTCATTCTACCTATAGTGTTGTTTTATTTTTATTTTTTGGGTGATAAAACATCCTACCTTTAGTTCTAAAAACGAAGAATCACATTTTTTGCAAAATGAAAATTTTCACCTTCTTTTTAATACTCTCCAAGTCCAAAACTTTGCAAGTCCACCATCGCATTCAACACCAGAACACAACATGGTAATTTGCCAGAATAAATTAAAATTAGCTATATCTTCCTTTTGAAGGGAAGCACAAAAATACAAGCAAAATTTAAAGTCAGACATGTATTGTTTTTAATTTTATTGCCAACTAAAAGCTTTGTATATCATGAAGAGTATTAGTTACTGAAAACCCACCAACACTGAATTATATTTAAGACTCAACATATTGCAATAGAAATATGAGGTAGAATGAAGGCGGGATGGATGACTAACCTTGACTTACAGCATTACTGGCACTGCACACAATGCTAAATCTTTTTACAGGACAAGAAACTATGGAAGATGAAACAGATGAAGTTACTGATAGATATGGTCTTTTCTGACCTTGAAAAGTCAGCAAATTGGTTTGTTTTCTGCAGGGTCTGATCAGGCATTGAGCATGAGTTGTCACACCAACTGATCTCACAGTGCTCAACTGTATGCAGTTCCCAACACCCATTCTCTCTCTCTCTCTCTGGATTTTAGAGAATAAAGAAATATGAGGAAATTATGTTGGTGTAGAGTCTCTTTATCTGATATATTTTTTTTGTGTGTGGTTGTTTTGTGGAAGTGGATACAGTTGTAAAAATTATGGGGTTCTCTTAGAATGATCAAATTCATGTGGATGGCATTGGATTTGCCTGAGGGTGCCTTTCGGGTTTCTTTCCGGACTACGTCGCAATTCACAGCAATTACTTGTCTTTAAGTAAGCATTTGGTTGACCCTTCACCCTTCCATTTATATAACAAAAGGTCAGGGATGCTTGTCACCCCAAATTATCTTGCCTAAAAATCGTCGCGTATATAGTAAATGGACTCGTCTTTTTCCCGTAATGATTTGTTCTACATAGCTTGTGGGTAAATAAAAGAAGACTATTCATATATTAGATTATTATATCATATAAATGCACATCTTTTATTTCATTAGAAAAACTTTTTAACAGTATTAGCAAATGCCTACATTCAGTTTCTGTTTATATTGACCTTTTAGGCATTTCCCACAATGATTTGTTCTACATAGCTCATGGGTAAATAAAAGAAGACTACACATATGTTAGATTATTATATCATATAAATGCACGTCTTTTATTTCAGTAGACAAACTTTTTAAAAGTATTAGTAAATACCTGAATTCAGTTTCTATTTATATTGACCTCATAACTATGCTATAAGATTAATAGCATAGCGTAGCAAGTTTACTGATCTACATCTCTTCAACGTTTTATTGTGAAACTTTTTGAAAAACTATAACACCATTCAGCAACTGACAACTTACTACTTATTATGCCAATTTCTTTTTAAATTGAGATTTCATAATCATGCATTTTGATTCTAATTTGATTATAGTTGCCAGATATCACTTTTTAATGGAATGAAATCCCTTCTAGAAAACAAAGAATAAACTTTCCTCGTCCGTTGATTTACCCATTTGGTTTGTACTTCATACGCCCGGCTGTTGCACAAAAGTCGTTTCCCTGCAATGGATCAGACTTTAGGAGACGATTCCTAATATTCTTAAGCTAGAAAGGAAGAAGCCAACGGTCAACAAACGAAAAATTGATGCTTAGGATAGCCCCCCCAACGCAAAATCTGCCAAAGAGCTAATAGCTCAGTGCCCTTTCAGGCACCTCCGCTTTACAATCTAGATTCCAATAATTAGCAAAATCGGGCCTACAACCAAATTTTTCGGAATTTTTGAGCACAAAAGGTAGAACTACAGAAACAACATTGCCACGTCTTTACATTGTATGTGTAAATTTTTATCCAAGTGCACATAAATCCGACTATTCCCCCAAAATAAGTCAGCATAGCGCCACAAAAGTATCGTGTAAGGCAACAAGGCGTACAAAATTAGCTTCAAAATGAATATTCTTTTAAATCTTCTTTTGTATCACCTATTTCCAGATCAGCTAAGCATTCCTCAGCGGTAAGAGGAGGAAGATTCCTTGTTTTACGCTTTAGGTTGTGCTTATGCCAGTCGCTCTTGAAGTGCTCTCTGTATTGCTTGGCATCACCCACCCCTGCATTGCACGTGCCGCACCTGTTTTGCTTTGCTTCACCTTCTGCACTTTTACTGCTGGTAGAAACCGATTGCTTTTGCAAACGTGCACTCAGCTGGGTCACGGAAGACTGCGTTGATTCCTTGGAAAGCGGTGCTGGCACAGCTTCATAAAGCTCATCATAACGATCCACACCAGCATCTCCCTCCCCATCAACAGAGACGGCAAGTATTTCCAGCCTGCCTTGTAAATTTCTCACCAAGGAGTCACACTCTCGGAACAAAGTTGGATCCAATTCACAAACCTACAGCATGAAATGGTGGAATATGCTGTGAGCCTCCTGCAATGTGGGTAATCCTATAACTAGCACAAAGGAATTAACAGCAACCACCAGAAAATTTTCAGATCAACTAAATGAGACCTGAGAGAAATCTCTAAAGAGTGAAGATGTCAATTTACACCTGCCACAAGTCATTAGAGTACAAATGGAATATGTCCCAAAGAAGAAGAAAAGAAACATGGAGTGATAACCAGCTCATGAATTCTTATTCCGTTGTTCAAGTCAGGACCCACACAGAACAGCGTTTTCCTTCATTGGACAGCTTATTTAAAATGATAAGATGACATAAACTATGGTAACTAAACAGACAAGCACATAGGAATTGTCATCTGCTGATTTGCAGACTAGATAGCTGTGAGGAGAAGTAATAGGCTCCAATGATTAATTGCACTCAAGAAATCCAAGCAAATGCAGAAAAAACCATATTACTGAAAACCCACTCCTTAATTTGTACATCATTTATGACATCCGGGTGTGATACCATACTGTGCCAGGTATATGGAGTTCAAGACACATGAAATAAAGCCACAAACAGGTGAGGATCTGTACTGTGAATAACCCAGAGTTGTACAAGAAAGGAATGCCCTTTCTACAGTTCGCAACCTAGCTATTAATAATGCCACAACTCATACCAGGGATCATGTGCTACAAACTTGAGCTGAGTCCTCTCAAGTCTCAACACTTTTTCCCAGTTCTTATTGGCCTACCTCTTCCTTCTTCAAATCCATTTAACTGACCCTCTCCCACCTCCTAGGCATATAAGCGCCCCTTCTTGATGCATCAGATCATATCGTCCTCATCTCATGCAATCTTAACCCTTGTTTTTATAATTAATCATTTTGTTTATTTGATCCTTAATTCATCCATCAGGAGACAGTTCTCCAGTGAACTGGCATGTTTAAGTCATCTAAGTTCGGCACTCGTCCCACAAAAAGGGAAAACAAATCCTGTCCCTTCCCAATTAATCAGCATGGTCCAAAGTCTATGCCATTGAAGCCCCTGCACTAGAAGCCTTGCATAAACCTGAGAACTCAACCCTTCTAAAAGCACTGGTTTATCATCCCCTTATTCATTTGTAGGAGATATTTGCTTCATTCAAACACCCAATCTGTGTCAAACAATTCATTATCAATATGAAATGTGCAAGAGTCAAAGTAATACTATGCGATAACAAGGATCATAATCTCTCTTGCTTTGTTGATAGCACTCATCATCACTGTGCCGATTTCATCTTCCTCAATTAACCACCTTAAACATCCATGCAACAGCCTGAAGAATCTCAAGCCACCAGTTCCGTTGGCACTTGAATACGAGTCCAAAGTAACAAATACAATAATAGTGATGCCCGTGTAATTGCTTGCAGTAAAACCTTCTATTAGAAGGCATTGAGCATGACTTGCACATATGACGATAAACAAGTATGTGTACATGTCCATGCATGCTTGCACAGGCAGAACAACAGGAGATAGTTTAGTAAGTACCAGCCTCATATCTAGGGATGGCAATAAGCTACAAAATGCAGAGCCTATTGGCAACCGACTCAAGATTGACCCGCTGTAAACTGTATGGAATTTTGTGGTTAAACATGTTCCACACTACAACTTTTGATGCCATAACTTTTAATGCTCTCTATTACAACTCACTTCCTAAACCCACCTCAAAAATCGGTCAAATCAAGCTAATTAAGATCAAACTAAATAAAGGAGGCAAAAATACTAATTAGACACAAGTCCAACTAACAGCATAAGGGCCTATTCTATTATTGAAATTCTATTTCAGACTTCCATAGATTTCAAATTGTTCCAAATTTCTGTAGATTCTATGTTTTCCAGATTTTATATATACCTATATGTCTCTAGATTTTGAAGTGCAGATTCCCTATTTTAATTCCTATGTATTACTACAAATTTTAGATCATTGTATTATTTTCTACATATCCCTAATGAAACAAAAGTCAAAGAAAGTCAAACTAGCCACAAAAAAGTATTGAAAACAGAGACCTCAGAGAATTACATCTAGTGTTGATCCCATAGCCACCTTAACTGTTGGAGGTAAGCTTCAGACTAACGCAAAAACGTAGCACCTCTGCCCAAAATGAAAGGGGAAGGGAAGGACTGGTCATTGTGCACTTTCTATGCAATAGAATATCTTTCAATCAGTGCTTCTCAGCCAGTTATCTATTTTGGACTCTGTGCCTGACCGTAAGGAAGGCATCTTAAGCATCAAGTTAAGTGTGACTGGTTGGTCCAGAATCACATGAATTAGTCTTTCTTACCCTGTTCAGTAGAAAAGAGAGTTATTGAAGTAATTAAGCAACCATGCTAGGATACGAAGCAATTATACGCAAGTTATGTAGTGGGATAAACATATTTACTCCTTTATAGGATAAAATTCTTCAAGCACTACCACAACTTGCTAAATTTCCACTCTGAGTCTGAATTCTGAAAATTTGATATCTGGCAAGGATTTCAAGAGGGGGAAAACATCCATACAGATCACCAGATGTTAATTTATAGGATATGGTGGAGTTACCGAGGGTTAATCTAGTCAATGCCACAAAATAAATGGAGTTACCGAGGGTTAATCAAGTCTCAAAAGGATGCAGATACAGACATTCATTCAGGATATGAGCCTGGCTCAGCTTCATACTCTGATTACATGCCCATATCTGCCCCCCTTTCAAGACTAACCCTTCTGTGCAGCAACATTTGCTCAGTGGCTTTGACTTGGATCAGTTGTATGTATCTATACAGATTACAGTGGTAGGTTAGAGACAGGCCAAACAAAAAGGAGAGTATAGATGTATGCAATACCAGCAATTTCACAAATATCTAAGGCATGACTTCTATGTATACAAAAAGCACAGTCACCATCAAATTTAAATCATCACAAATATCATATACCCATGAAACAGAAAACGAAGCTTACTTTTGAATCTCCCATTGCCCATCACAAACAAATTCCAAATCGTGAAAACAGAAGGCACACAGGAACCAGATCCAACTCCAGAGTCCAGACTCTTGGTTGCAAAAGATTCGTAACAAAAGCCAAAATATGACATGGTAGTCTAAAAGAAGCTACTAATGGACAAATACAGTCGCTGCTGCCACAAAAGTCTGGTCATTTTGTTCATCTCCCATAAAGACGTGTGAATGTTCAAATCCCAATATGGAAAATTGGGAGGAGGAGGTTTTCAACCCTAACCCCTTCTTCACCCTCAAAATCTCCCACACACACACACACACACACACACACACACACACAAAGAAAATAAAACAGAACTTGGAGGACAACATCCAGAGGGATCAACAGAAAACTTACAACTGAGAGTTGATTTCCAGATTCATCCTTTGTCAAAATATCTGCATTCCAAGCATTCAGCTTTTCAAGGATAGAAGGAAAGTTTTGCTGATCGGCCGTGATTCGAAGTCTCATTGGGGATCTTTTGATTGGAAACTTCTTTTGAAGTTGGCGGATGACCTCTAGTGCCTAAAAAAGATGCATAGTTAGCTTGGAAAATCAACCACCGAACAAAAACATAAACCATCTTCATGTTTAAAGAGACAGAGAGAGAGAGAGGGAGAGACCTCCCTCTCAGATTTAGAGAACCAAGTAAAAGAGGGGGAACAAGCTTTTAAATAGTTAGAAGTCTAGATATATTGATAATGTGAAGGAATGGGGTTATAAGTCATAGATTAGGCAAGGTGATGCTGCTAACCTGCTTCTTTGAACTGCTGTTGGGATCCACAGCAAAGTGAATTTCATGCATCAAACGTTCAATCATACTGATTGTGTAAGGGCATTTGGTTTCAGGATTAATGGTCTTCTGCATGACAATCGTTGCAATATCCCGAAACTGACTTGACAACTGGGCCTCCCTCTCTTTCCCAGCAACTTGAAGCTCTCCTTTGTCCAAAATCTAACCAATTCAGCAGACTAACTTATCAGAACCAAGATATTCAAAGTCCCAATAACAAGTGGGCCGTTGATCAACCAAATTAGAGAACATATAGGCACATCAAATGAGAATTTTTGCCCACCTCTAGACAAATTTTAGTCTGATCATCTGTCCCAAAGGCAGCAATCAAATCCTTAGACTTGGCCAGGATTCCCTTTGAAACATTGGAATAGACTGTATGTGACTGCAACACTTCATCTATATCTTTCTCTCTGTTTCAAAAATTCCCCAGAAAGGCCAACTCCAATCAATTCAACATTTCCACTCCGAAGAAGAAACAGATAACAGACTAACAAAACCAGTTACATAATTGCCAAAGGTACAGGCATTCAAGTAGAAAAGTTCAGCCATACCCATAATCACGCAATATTTGGAAAAGCACCTTAATGACACTGGAACAAGCATCCAAAACCCATATTTGATAAATGCAGTCCTTAAGCATAACCATAAAACTAGCCACTCAGTACACTTAGCCGTCTTTTCTCAAATTTCAAGAAATGTCTAACTCTGAGCTCTCCATTTCATTCCAAAATTAATCCAAACATCATTATATTTATGATCTAAAATCACGTACAAATCATCAACAAACGCAACACTCCAATTCGCACACACAATGACAATCAAAATTTGTTCGTCAATCCCAAAATCAAGAAACAAAGGAACAACAAATCAAATGTTAGCTTCAAAACATGATTCTAAAGAAATGATACTGAAGCAAAAGAAATGGAAAGGTGAAAGAACATATGAGCGAGAGATACATACACGCCAGAACGCCAAGACAGGACTTTGTTCTTGTAGCAAGCGATTTCGAAGCGATTGCCATGCTTCTTTAGCCTCACAACAGCGACGTTCGTCAGCCTTTTCTGGCCTATCGGCTGCACCAGCGTCTTCGACATCTCTCTCTCTCTCTCTACAATGGCGGCCAGCCGGAAAACCAGAAGGCGATTATTTTGTTTGCTGCCCTTTTTCTCTGGAAGTTTCTCGTCGTATCGGAAGTTTTCAGTTCTCTCCTTGGTTGCGTGAGGGCGATTATTTTGTTTGTCGCCCTTTTTCTCTGGAAGCTTCGCGTCGTATCGGAATCTCCCTGGTTGCGTCAAAGCTTGAGGCTTTTTGGTAAGGAAAAGGTGAGTGTTTTTTTTTTTTTTAAAATTTGAACTGAATAAAAAATATAAAAATTTAGATAAAAAATTTAAATGTTAATAAATTATTTGAATCATGTTAATATTATCTAAGTAGTGTGAAATTGGAGGAGATTGAAAATTCTTTTAGAAACTTTTCTTAAATTTTTCTCACAATTTTATGAGAAAATTTTTATCACTTGTTTTTAACAATTTTTTCATTTAATTTTTCTCCATATTTTTTCACTTTGTGAGTTTTCTCTAAATCAAACACAAGAAAAAAAATTATTTTTCAATTTTTTTCTTTTCATCAAAATTTTCAAGGTCCAAACGGAGTCCAAAAGAGTGAGACCGAATTCACAAGGCCACAAGGGCCAATTGAGGCGCATTTCTACTCTTTCATCTTTATGACCTCTTTTCTTTTTTCTTTTTTTTTTGTGACAGGGAGGTAAGTTTTGGTTAAGAGCAACACTACCAAAGTTTGGGTCTTTGAAACTGCAAGTGAAGATTTGCTCTTAAACATTTACCGTGTTAGGTAATAGCATTTTGGATAAAAAAAACCGAAGGTATAATTTACCAATGAAAAAAATAACTTAATTTAATTGTTTCTATCTTAGAAACCCTAACCTCCTCTTATCTCTTTTCTCTAAAACACTCTAATTCCTTCTTTGAAACTCATTTAGAACTCAGGCTCTAATATCTCCTTATTATGTTATTACTATTTTTTCTCTCTAAATGAATATTTTCCTCGCTACTTGTGAGAGTTTCTCCGTCTAAAGGATGATGTTGTCTCTTGGTATTAGAGAGTTTTTATCAGTTTATTTTTATGGTGTTTTAGTTTTGTGAAATTGAATTGTTAATTGATTAGAAGATCAATCTACAACAAGCATTAATTCTTCAACTTCGTGCTACTACAACAGAGACATCTATTCGATAAGAAGGCTATACAAGATTTCAATTGATGTTATACTATGAAACAATGAGTGAGTAGAAAATGAATGTAATATTTTTAATCAATAGTAGACCTGATCAAATTGAGGGTCGGGTCGGGTCATGAGGGTCGGAAGACATGATTTTCTCGACCTTGACCTTACCCGACCCTCACGCGGGTCGCAATATTTTTGACCCTGACCTTGACCCTGACCCTAACCCTGACCCTGACCATGTGGATACTCCCGGATTATTGGGTCAGATCTGACTCTCAAATATTCCTGGTACAGAAAATGAAATTTTTTCACTATGTTTCCTTTTTATTATAAAGTTCGACATTAAATATCCTGCAAAACAAAAGATCAAACGATAATATAATGTTCCAATGAAATGTATCGCAATTACAAACATTCTAATGTGTAACTTAGTGATTAAAATTATTAGTTCATTAAAACAGCTACTCCGAACATCAGAGAGGGTGCGTCCAAAGGTCACAAGCCAGTGAGATTTAACGAAAAAAGGCTGATAGAAGACAAGAAAGTAGAAAGCAAAAAAGGTTTTGAACAAATGAAATCCAAATTATCTTATTTTGATTATAAATTTTGATCTCAAATTTTAAATTTTTTTAAAAAGTGAGGGTCAGCAAGTTGGGTCAGAAGGTCAAAATCTTTACCCAAATCAAACCCTCATTGTAGTCGGGTACCCTCAATTTGAGGGTCAGGGGCGGGTCGGAGATCAAAAAAGCTGACCCCAACCCTTATTTTTGAGGATTGGGGTGGGACCCCAACCCATTGATCAGGTCTAATCAACAGGTTTGTCTTGTTATTTAATTGTGAATTTGTTTAAGTGTGATCTTTATTATAATACCGTATAACTTTCAATTAATGAATTAACCATTTACCTTAGAAAAAAAGCTAGCCCCCAATTTTGTGTCCCTTGCTTGTCGTTCTCTCTCATATTCTAATTTTGTATCCACCTTTTCCTTGTCTTTTCTATATTGATGGGTCGTTAATGGACTTACAGCTAGTAATAACTTCCCCTTACTTTGTTTTCTTCTGTCAGTTTACTTATTTACCAATATTGTTGTTTTCTTCTAATAAATTTCCTTTCTTCCTTGTGAGACTTCTCTTTCAAGGTTTTGGTTATCACCTTTTGTACGCGCTATTTCTCTTACCTATCATGCAAGTTCAAAGTTATTGATTCAATTACAAGGTATTATTTTCGTACTTCCATCATTTAGTTTCATTGGTTTGCATTGGAGTGATTCAACAATGGGAACTTATACGACTGGATAGAGGCAATATTTCTTTTAAGATAGGTCTTTTACATCACATAGATGCATATTTTCTAAATTTACACTATTGCTTGCCAACATTCATGAGATATAGATTGAAATCAAAGGACGTGGTTGGTGGCCAGAATGAAACTGTATGCATAGAGTCGATCAGAAATTTGGATTTGTTTTGATGTTTTGTATCTATTTGTCTTGTTAGGAGCTTATTAATGTAGGTATTGTATGAGTTTTTATTAATAAACTTTCTTGATGTATCTCTTGTGTAATTAATATACATGGTTGCAAAGCAGTTAGTATATGGTCCACCCGGTTGTACAAATGTAATTGTACAACCAGGCTTATAAATTGCCCATTTGGCGCGCCACGTACAAAAAACAAAGAAAACTGTCGGATTTCGGCTCACTAAAAATACCCTATAGCTCACTAAAATATACTGTTGTGCATCCAGTTTCGCTCACTAAAAATAATGCATAGCTCACTAAAATATTTTAGTAAGTTGAGACATAATTTTAATGAGCTAACACATACTTTTAGTGAGCAGATATGCCAAAACTAATATATCTTACGTACCTAAGTCTTAATAAAAATACTATATAACTTATTAAATGTGCTATTGTACTAAAAAAATATTATTGTGAATCTGAAACTCACTAAACTATATTCTAGTTGTCTATATTTTTGTAGTTAGCTATAATATTTATTTACTGAGTTGTTATATCATACAACCGGTTATACAGAAGTAATTGTACAATTGAATTTAAGCTTACTAAAAATGTATAGCTCACTACAATACTACAAAAGCAATTGTACAATCGAATTTTAGCTCACTAAAAATGTATAGCTCACTACAATACTTAGTGAGCTGAAGCATAATTTTAATTAGTGGATAGATCAAATCAATGCATCTTATGTACCCTAGGTTTCACTCAGTAAAAATACTGTATAACTTATTAAAATGTGCTATTATACTAAAAAAATTTTTTTATTGTGGATGTGAAGCTCCGTAAACTATATTCTAGTTATCTATATTTTTTTAGTGAGCTATGACATATATTTAGTGAGCTATGGCATATATTTAGTGAGTTGGACTATATTTAATTAATTCACTGTGTTTCTATTATACTCACAAAATATAATACAAACACCCTTATGTCATAGTAAAAATTAATTGAACTGTAACGTAATCCAAGAACTTGATAATATTATTTGCTAGCTATCTATACTATTCTTTTTAGTGAATTATGATATTTATTTAATGAGTTATGATAGATATTTGGTGAGTTACAAAATGAATTTTGTGACCAATATGATTTAGCGTGAAATACTAATCATTCATAATAAAAAAATGAGTGAACAAACAATATAGTACATAATTTTAGTTAGCACATATACTTTTTTGTTTATATTCTAAGGTATGATATATTCATCTTTTAGTGAACTATGACTTATATTTAGTGAGCCATGACATACTTTTAGTAAGTTGGATTATATTTGTATTATACTAACTAAATATGTATAATATGAATGCGCTTATGTCATAATAAAAGATAATATAAATATTTCTTACTAACATTGTATTACTCATTAAATATATTATATAGCTCACTAACATATGCAGTATTGCTCACTAATACTGTATCCATACATATAAAAATTTGTAGTGAATTTTTTTCTTATTTTTGTTTATTTTTATAATAAATCCATATGCTTCTATTGAGCAAAATACGGATAATAAATATACAAATTTTCAATTAATATTTATCTTAAAATTAGAATTTTTATACAAAAATAGTGAACGTAGATCCATAATGTAAATACAAGTGTATGCCTTAATATTTCAATGGAAGAATTTAAAAAATTAGGATTTTTTTTGAAAGGCGCTTAAAAGACTTTTAGGATGAAAAAAATAATAATTAAAAAAATAGGCTTTGTTTTCACCATGAATTGAACTCATGACCTCACCAATTTGAGTAAAACATCCTTGCCACTCCACTACTCACCCATTCCTATTATTAGTGCTGATTATAATTAATCTTGAACCAAAGCATCTTCTGTATAATTTGCGGCTGGTGGTAGACCCGAGTGGACAATTGAGTTGTCCATCCGATTATACGTAATAAATTGCGGTTGCAAAGAGCTTTGTAGTTTAATGAATCAAGGCAAAGGAAGAGGTCTGGGGTTAAAGCCTTTGAGTATCTATTTTCTTGGTGAACGAATTTACTTAAGCCAACAAGTCCCTTATGAGTTACGGCCACGCTATATTAGGCCCAGTCTGGTGATAATGTTCTCCCCACCCACTAGGCTTATTGGATCAAGCCCTACAGTGGGGTTTGCTGGTTGGGCGGTACTCAGCACTGTGAAGGCCGAAGGGGTTTTAAAAAATTAACATCTAGGTTAGAAATTGGATACAAATCATTGAAAGGGAGAAAAAGAAAAAAAAAAAGACCAATGAAGTCATTAGCTTGGACTCCAAATTTCATGCAGGTAGTTGCGAAATTATAGAAGTTTAAGTTTCTTTGCTTTATGTAAGTTAAGGATAATTTGTAATTCTAACTAGTATAGACCTGTGTAATACACAAAATATCTTTTAAGTGAATTTTTAATTTAAAAATTATAGAGTATTTATTTTATAAAATTATTTGTCGCATAAATGTTTTCTGAACATTCAGATATAACATTATCTGATTTACTTGACCATATAAGTAGCAAAATTGACTTTTTCAATTAATGGAAGCTTTAATTGAGAATCAAACCCTTCTCCCCTCTTTTTGAAATCTTTGTAGTCCCAAATCTCACTAATTTCAGTTATGAGAGGATTATTTCGGAGAAAGGAAAAACTAACGCATTAAAAGTAGATCTTGATTAATGAAATAATCATTACATAGCGTGAGACAATTGGAATCAAGTATCACTCACGTATGAAATAGGTTCGCTAAGTTATGAGCGAAAAATAGCAATTCTTTTACATTAGACGACACTATCTTCGAGAATAATTAGAGATATCCAAATCTCTTTCAAAATAAAGTCATTTCCTACTTTGAACTCTTACGTTTATGTATTATACATCAACCTTTATGTTTATAAATTTTATACCATAATATATCTAACATCTACTTCTTCCTTGATAACCCACAAAAAAAATTTCCAAAAATATAACACATGTTAGAGACCCCCACCTAGTTATAAACATAGAAAATTATAATAATTCATGTATAATGTTCAAGCTCCGCTCCACTATACTGAACAACCCATATGTTTCTTCTAATGAGTTGATTTGCTTCCCCCTTCTTGTCAATCAGCATCCCCCTTTGTAATATCTTCAAAAAATGGTAATGTTCCAAGGCATTCAAATTTGACACAAAAACAACAGTAAATTCACGGTTGGTCATTTCTCACATTGCACAATCTGACCTTGAAGGTATATAAAAATCATCAAGGAAACACAATAAACAATTAATCAAAGTAATCCTCCCAATCGTGCAATGACATTGTGAATTAAGTAAAAGAAATTACCAACACATTACTGCATCCTTCTTGAAGTTACAATCCATGTGATAACATGCATCCGCATTAGAGAAAATGCTTTTAGTTTGCATGCAAAGAGTCACACATTGAGGATCAACATCAGTATCAATAAGAATCCTGATATAAAAGATGATTAAGCGGGAGCAGGAGCAGTATATAGGCAACTCGAGCATGCCATAACATTGAAAGGAAAAGGGAGTTATTCACTTACAAAATGCAAGCATTAAAAAATCTTAGTTCAAAGTAGTATGGAGCGAGAGGATGGGTGAGTGTGATTGGATGATAAGCGAGAGAGAGATGGGCCACATGAAAGGGGAGTAGTTACTGGGTGGATTTTTAGCTTTTTCTATAATAAAAAAATGAGATACTTTTTCCATACCAATGACAGAGATTTAATAAGAGGATATTTCAGTTGTAAAATAGAATCGGAGATTGAGAGGATTGGAAAGTTGGGGTGGAGAAGTCTCTCACGTTACTTACTCATATTGATTAGGGGTTTTTTTTTTTTTCCCATAAATTCTACCATAATATTTTTTTTTCAATTATAGTAGTTGCAAAATTTGAACCGTTGACCTTGTAAAAATAAACCCCCACTGTTGAAACCTTTTACCGATGACCTGCTAATTGAATTAAAGACATTATTCTCCCTTCCTTAGAGTATCTGTTTTTCATGGCTTACTGCCATGCTGTTGCTTCTCTAATCCACTCTCTCAACATTGAAAGTCACCCACATGATTTCTTGGAAATGAAAGTGCAGTGAATCATAGGGAGAAATGTAGGTATGCCAGGATGGGTCAACTTCAAGTTATGTTGATGCGAGAGATTGATTCTCAATTAATTTGGACTCTTCATACTATGATATGGCCATGTCTTCCACTCTCCCCATGCCACACTGTTGACATTAAGCATTAAATTTTGCTATTATAGATTACAATTTTCTACTTTCAACTAATGAGCATTTAATTAATTCTGCTTACTTTTCTCAATTACATAGCCTGGTTGTCTATGATGATAGCTTGGCCAGCAAAAATTATCTTGACTGTTGTTCCAAGTAGTATTCATGGAATGATATAATTTCAGACCATTAACAATGGCGATCGATTGATGCATTCTGCTAGTCTTCAATATTCGACAACCATAATCTTAATTTATAAATTAAATCATCTAAAATAGTAGTCAAGCTCAAATTCGCTCAATTTTTTTAATGTTATTTTTCGAGTGGATGAGGGTGGTGACAGTGTAAGCCATTATAGAAGTTGAGCACTTCTTTTTGGTGCTAATTGGGAAACTACGTCCAACTTCCAGCATTAGATTAACTTCATGAAAATGGAATAGAAAAGGGAGAAGAGGTTGTAAATAGATTGATGTGGGCTATATTTCATCTACCATTGAAGAGAGAAAAATGTACGTATCAATGAACAGATGAAAGAGAAAAGAAATTGATGAATAAGAGGATCAAAACAGTGTTTTGGATGTAGGGGAGTGGGGAGATGCAGAGAAAAGATGTAGTAGGAAAACTGTAGATAATTTTAAAATGGTTATATCAGGTAAGATCAATTAAAAAAATTGACGGTTCAGATTTTAAGAAAGAAAATCTAAGGACGAGAATGATTTGTAACTACTATAGTTGAATTTTTTTTTTTCAACTATGGAAGAATCATCGTGTTTTTTTTTCCAAAGTCAAAATATAGAGCAAGTAAGTTTTTGCTATTATTTTAATCGAACAACATAGCTATTTCAACAACTTAAAATAGGTAAATTAAGTTAACGGTGTGGATCATGCTAATCTCCGCAAATAACTCTCGTTGCACTATTTCAGGGTTTTGCAATTATTGCTATTATAATAGTATAGATAAAATAGGTAAATTAAGTTAACGGTGTGGATCATGCTAATCTCCGCAAATAACTCTCGTTGCACTATTTCAGGGTTTTGCAATTATTGCTATTATAATAGTATAGATAAAATAGGTAAATTAAGTTAACGGTGTGGATCATGCTAATCTCCGCAAATAACTCTCGTTGCACTATTTCAGGGTTTTGCAATTATTGCTATTATAATAGTATAGATAAATAGTAAACTCTCAAGACTTAAATGATGTGGCCTTTAATGATTATAATTATTTTGGCGGTCGTCATCGTATTGCATGTGATTACTACTTATCATACCAATCAAATTCTCTAAAAAAATTAGACTAAAGTCAAGATTCTTGACATTAACCTGAATAATCTAAAAAACAAAGCAAGTTCAATTATTAACAATCATGATATGTTAGCCACTTTATTGAATAGAATAACAAAGAGGGGAAAAAAGTCATTTATCCGAGTAATCTTGAATACAATCACTGCCAACAAGTCACTTTTAAATATATAACATGAGCTTGCTAGTTTATCTCTCATGATTTTGGAGGCATATACTCTTAGAAATCATGTCAATAAAAATATATTACAATAATAAATTTGACAAATATACCTGGAAAAAAATATATGGAGAAGTGAGAGCACATGTTACTAGGAGCATATAAGAATTTACGAAAAAATAAAGTTAAATATTTTATTCAATAAAACACGCGACATCAAGTAGTATATGGAGTAATGATGTCATCCAATAGCAAGCACAATTAGTACTTAAAGCTTTTAGCTCAAACCTTACAGGTAGCAATTTTAAGATTTTTGTTTTGTTGTTGGTGTTAATCTCTCATTATTTCCCATATTTTCCTTCCCTTTTATTTACTTTTCCCTTTTTATTTTATTGCTTATCTATTTTTACTAATTCTCCAAGAACATGTATTGTGCATTATATCTATAACTTTCAGCAAAGGCTACCCATGTCAGAGCCTAATTTGTCATTATAATTATGCAGCATCTTAAATAAAAAATACTTACTTTTGTGTTTAACTTTTTACAAGTCGTAAGCTACATACCCTATTCTACATAGGTGCTAATGCATAGTCTGAGTATGTGCATGATAAAGCTATGGTAAGAACAAAAAAGGGGGGAAAAACGGCTTATCATTGCCTGAGCAGTAAGCCTCTTAAAAAAGGGGCTATGTTTGCATTTGAATATATATTATTAAATGTCCAAACAACACAACAAACTTTGGTAAGAGCTTCAATGCACACTCAGATAAATTTAGGCACAAACTTGTCATGGTGTTGCTTGATGAATTGAGAAAAGAGATCACGAAAAGGATTGCATGGAGGAATTAGATTGCTACAGCACATGAGGCAGGGGTCTGCCGAATGGTAAAACTAGTGTTCAGGATAAATGAACTTGAGAGTAAAACATGCACACTAATACTAGCTGGGACTGGGAAGGGGAATATGAGATTCAGGACTATCAGGAATATGACATTCATGACTATCACAATTCCTTCATTATTGCTAACCTCAACAGTTGCAAGTGTAACTGCGTCATTTGGGAAATCTTTTGTATACCTTGCAAATATGTAGTAGGGTGTATCTTCAGATGGACTAAAGACCTAGAGAGTTATGCATATAATGCATATCTAGTTGTAATGCCCCAAACCTCAGGCTCAGGACACTACATTTCTGGAACATCCTATGGATGTCGTTAAGGCTGGAAAAGCTTAAACTTCCTTTATTTTTAATGTAGACTAAGTTCGTTCTCGTGAAAACTTAGCTAATAAATTTTTCCTTTTGTGGGAACTTATTAGAACCTAATTGAGCTTGACGTAAACATAACAAAAACAAAAGAAACTTGTATACTGTCTCAACAACCACACGCCAGGAAAAGACATCTCA
Source organism: Carnegiea gigantea (assembly GCA_029747015.1). NCBI lineage: Eukaryota > Viridiplantae > Streptophyta > Magnoliopsida > Caryophyllales > Cactaceae > Carnegiea > Carnegiea gigantea. The sequence goes on from JAKOGI010001217.1 coordinate 116,251, forward strand.
ATGGGCCACAAGCCCGTCGCACATAACCTATGAAAGTTGAGCATTAATGGTAAAATGCAAAGCTCAACGATACATACATTTAGAGCTAAGCCATTAGCATTTAACTTGTTTAAGACTTGTAACAATAACAACAACAACTCTTAGTGTGGGTTCCGCTTACACGGGATCTGAAGAGATCTAGATGTAGGCAACTTTACCTCTACCGGCAATCCTGCCCGTAGAGAGGCTGATTCCAAGAGACTCACAAAACAAGATTTTGTGAAAATATTTTATAGAAGAAGGTTTTTGTGAAAACATTTTATGGAGAAAAACTAAGTAAAAAATCATGTGGCATTAACTAAGTAAATATAAGTGCGACAAGGCAGTGGAAGATACTGTACCTTAACAAACAGAGGTAGGCAAGCAATGTCTCTTCCCAGCTGATTGAACCACCTGCAAGCAAACATGACATACAAAAAACCACAACCAAATCCACTCTATTGTAACCGAGTGACAACTACGAGGCTACCTCTCTACGATCTAAAATCTTAATCCTATCCCGCCATATATAATTATAGAAGTCCACAATCCATGAAAAGGTGGTTGGTGCTTGCCAAACAGAGCTTGCTACATGCTACCAAATTACAAACTAAGCATATAAATTGCACATGAAATATTATTTTCGAGATGTCATATATAGAAAAGCTATATATATTAAGACTCTTGCTAGCATCTAAACATGCAATTTCACTAGTTATCATAACAAATAACACCAAAGTCAACTTAGATTATACGTATCGAGGAGCTTCTACTCAAAATCAGCCAGAACCTGGAAGGGAAAGATAAGGGCGGGAGTAAACTATCACTCACTAGGGAGTTCTCACCTCTAAAGAAAAATATATTTTTATGCACAAAAGAAATACATACAAATGTAAGTATAAGGGCATGTTCTTTTCGAAATACTTATTGGTATTTATTGCTGAAACATACTTAAACATGTTGAATATATAATGGTTGAAGAAGATATAACAATATATTTTCAATGAGTACTTAACATATTTTCAATAAGTAATTAACAGTGTTGAATTGTATTGAATGATGCTGAATTGTGTTAAAAGTTGTTGAATCGTGTTGAAAGTTGCTAAATATTGATGATAAGTATTTATGATAAGTCGAAAAACATCCATCAAAATTTAAGACCCTTTATCGCTAACAAAGGTCGACTTAAATAATTAAACCATCACCGTAAGTTACATCAACTATGAACTACAAATTCTTAAGGCCTAAGCAGAAAGTACATCACAAGTTGTGAATGTGATCATGCAGCATGCCAACATAAGAGGCCTTACAGTTGCTATCACTCATCTTAATGAGTGTACTTTAAAATTAGTTGCACTAGATTACTGCCCACGTGTTGCATGGATGTACATTATTTGTTCATTTATTACAACATGGTACAGTTTACTTTGCGTGTATACAATTTATTGGATTATTCAATAATGTCAGATTGACAAAGAACATAATGGATATGAACTAAGAAAACATGTATTATAAAATATAATAAGTACATTATGAAAAACATTGATGGTTGATATGTAAGAATCATTTTATAACATGTTAGCATGTATCATCTGATGGTACTTAGTTAATCATATACTTAATCATAGAATTCTCTAATGTATGACTCTCCTTTAATATTCTATATAATTATTTAATAGCTACTAGTTCCATTAAATCAATAAAATTGCATAGTTACAGAATTATGTTCATTATAAGATTTTCAATCATGTCTTATGTTCATAACTAAAGCTTTAGTTAATTCTTGTCTCTTGCCTTTATGTGTGTTACTATTTAATGAAGATTACTTCAATTATCTAAACCCAAGAAGTTGAGAATATAAATAAATTAATAAAATATAGGAAGAAATGTTACTAGAAAATATGATATAAAGATGAAATATAAATGTAATGTTACTGACTAATTTGGAGAGACTTGTCATAAGAATGTGTAAGCATTCAATTTTATTTCTCTTGTCTCCAACTCTGTTACTATTTAATGAAGATTACTACAATTGTTTGAAACCAAACATTTGAAAAATATGAGAAGGAGTGGCAAAGAGTAGGGGTGTTCAAAATTAACCAAACCCAAAAATCCAAACCAAAAATCCGTGAACCGACCCAATTTTTTTTGGTTTTCAATTCAGATACGGTTCACAATTTTTGGAGTTTTGGGAACTTGATAATCCAATAAGTTTTTTCGATATATATAACATAGTAGCATATGGAAGGGGAGCTTGGAAGGTTTTGAAGTTTGAAAAAAAAAACCTTACTCATTTAGTTTAGGCATAGTCGCCCCAACTACATGTCACTACTTTTGTTTCATTGCTCTAGTGCTCTCTGCTTGGTTTATTTACTAATCTCATATGTGTTGACTTTTCTAAAAGTATTCGTTAATAGAATGATTTCTAGGGAGCAAAATAAATGAAGGAAGGGTGTCTTTCTGAGCTACCTAGCTTTCGTCCCCTTACCCATGGTCTTCTCTGCCATAGTAGCATATGGAAGGGGAGCTTGGAAGGTTTTGAAGTTTGAAAAAAAAAAAAAAAAACCTACTCATTTAGTTTAGGCATAGTCACCCCAACTACATTTCACTACTTTTGTTTCATTGCTCTAGTGCTCTCTGCCTGGTTTATTTACTAATCTCACATGTGTTGACTTTTCCAAAAGTATTCGTTAACAGAATGATTTTTGGGGTGCAAAATAAATGAAGGAAGGGTGTCTTTCTGAGCTACCTGTCTTTCCTCCCCTTACCCATGGTCTTCCTTGCCCCACCAATTTCCTATTTGTTTGAATTACATTGAGAGGCACAAATTTTGTATAAGAATATTTCATTTTAAATTTGAAATCCAACATATTTTGAATAAGTTTAGAGAAAACCACTGTAAAAAACTAATGTACTATACATAAAACATAAGAAAGTGAAAATTACAAAAAAAAGTAAAAAGGAAATCGGGTTGCCGGTACCCAAAAAACAGAGCCGAAGTTCGGGTAGCCAAAATTTTCAATTCTGTTTTGGTTCATAATTTTGCCGAGCCAAAATTCTACGTACCCGAATAGAATATATTTTGGTTCAAGTACCTGAATCATGAACACCGCTTGCACAAAGTACATAGAAATAAATTAAACGTAGGAATGTATGTTACTAGAAAGTATGATATGAACATGATTAAACAAAAATGCAGTGTTAGCTACTAATTTTAGGACACTTATTATGAAAAGATGTTAGCACTCAATTTTATGTAGGTTTATATAGACAAATAGATAGATGTAGATACTACACATCTAATAATTAGACTGAATTAGAATTCAGAAACCATTACAGGGTTGAGAATGTTGAGTAATAGGAAAATTAAATAAATCATACTTTTAAGCACGAATTAGTTTCTTAAACCAAGTTTGGCCACATATTAACACCGAGTATACTACCATCTTCGGAAGTATTTACCCCAAAGTACAACGTTACTAGGATTTCATCCACACATTTAGAAATCATCTCCCAAGAGGCGAAAGTTCCTTTAGAGAGTGAAATTGCCCTCGTTAGAGCAAAAATTATACACAAATAACATCATCCACACATAGTGGGCCATCATTGGCATGCAAGCCGCCTTACGCCATCACTCCCTATTATACTAAGTACCCTAGCCCATGGACTTGGGTACGACTTTTAACACCGGAGTTAAAACGTTTTGGAAAAAAAATTCCCACGATAGAATATTCCACTTAATCACGAACGACATTCTAATTTCAGTCCAACTAACACATTCAACATCTAGGTAAAAGAGATCAGCATCACATAAAAATTTTAACAAAAATTTAATATAGAGTACCTTCTATTGCATATCATTAATTCCAAGAAGATTCTACGAAATCAATAATCAAAGGGGTTGAACAACCTTTTTCAAAACAACCTCAAAATCAAACCCTTAATAATCCATTTTTGAAATGGGAAATGATAACTCTGTAGAACCAAATTGTAACGCCCCCAATCCCTAATACTTGATTATTCTAACTTAATTATTTATTTATTGTTAATTGGTAGGTAGAAGTATTTTAGATTGGAAGCATTACCGCCATTTCGTAACGGAATAAGGCTAACTGAATTTACCTGCATCATTATGTTACCCAATTAATCACCTGATTCACCACATGATTGCAATAATACACATTAAACTATTTATACAAGTTATGATACACTTGATAGCTCAACGTATGATTATAAAACACTAGCAACCGTAAGGTCGAAAAGATTACACAACCACCATATTCTTAGGGTGTTAGCCTATAAATCATTGTGAGCGTTTGGCCAGCGAATCCTCAACAAAAGGAATTGTAACGCCCTTTCAGTTCTTGCTACCTCCTAGTTTGTCAGGGGGGGAGACTGTTCACCGATCCCTTGCTTAAAACAGAAAACATGAAAACATTCAAAATATGAGCCGAGGCTCAGCACATACATTCCTATACAGTAAAATAAACTTTGAGTTTAATTAGTTAGGCACCCGCATTTCAAAATATTTTATTTTGCAAGCAGAACAGGGAGAATGTATGAGTAAAATTGATTTACAAGTTATTATTTGGAACTGAACCCCTATTGACGTCTGCAGCGATCTTAAGATAGATGCACACCTTCCAGGCCGATCGGAAAACCTGAGTTGCAACCGTGCTGGTAAATTGAAGGGTATAAGCCCTGATGATTGATAATTTGATAGGACCACTTGCTTAGGTGACAAAACATTGCATAAAATAATTCATTATATGAATATCATATTGATTTTGCGTAGTTTGATAAACATTTGAGTTTTCGAAGAGCACAGACAATGTACGTACCTGATCTTTGAGAATCTGTCTTCATTTTATGGAAAATCATTTGCTGACAGCTTGAGGCGACAGAGATGGCCTCAATTCTACTCTAAATATGTAATTTTTCTCTAATAGTGCAATATTAAGAAGTTTTATTACATTTATTGACTTAATGAATAATTTAAATTCCCTCGACTTATCTTTTTATTATTAGTATAACAATCATTTTCAACTTATTTGGTTCTATCTTATTTGTTTTCGTTTCTCTCCTTCGCACAGCTAACGACCTTTTAATATGTGTTATAGTGGCATAATCATGTGCCCTATCTTGATTTTGTTGTTAACGGCGTTATCGATTATTATTATTGTTAATATTATTATTATTATTATTATTATTATTATTATTATTATTATTATTATTATGGCCATCTTTACCATAATTATTATTAACGATATTACTATGCCTATTGTTTTTCTCTTTAACGAATCGCCGTTAGCCATTAATCTGTGGTTTGCGATACGATTTAAGACGGCTTCATGAACTTGGTTCTAGGTCTAAGTTGAGTCCCAACAATACAATTATCATTAGTGAACTAAAGCCACATAGGTGTATTATATTAGTGGCTCCAAATCCACAAAACTATTTACTCCCTTCTCCCTCCTTCCTTACTTGACAACTAGCCATGCCATATACTTATACAATAACATCATACACATACATATATATCCCTTTCTTTTTATTCAATTATTGCACAAGGCTCACTTAAACATCCTTAAAGCAACACGATTAAGCTTAAGATTCACTCAACATCTAATCCTAAATCACCAACTCATGACAATGGCACACACACCAACATCCAAATTTTTAGCATCAAATTCTCATTAATTTTATTCAAAGATTCATTCTAATTCACTCAAACAACCAAATATACCACAATCAAGCTTGTATTTTTGTTTGAATCACAAACTCTAATCGCCAAGTAATGATCCAAATATAATACACCCATTAACCTCATACATATATACAGATATTTCTCTATTTAATCAACACTCAACTCATTTAAACATTAATAGTTCAACATAATTAACTTAAATATCATTTCACGCCATAGCCCTAATCCCTCAAACTCATGGCCACAACTCATTCATCCAACATATTTTCCTTTTAATCTCATTCAAATATGCATTAGCATCTACTTAAACCCCATTAAATCAACATACAAGCTTAATTCACATCCAAGTCCCAAAACCTTCACACACCGCACTCTTTCTAATTCTCTCAATCCACAACTCAATCCAAACTTCCACAATAATCCAAGAAATTTATAAATAAATGCTCATCAATGTTAATTACACCATTTACTACCAAAATTGAAGCTAAAAGATCAAAAATTGCATTAAAGGATTAGGGTTTCACCTCTCAACCACTTGAACACACTCAAAGAGGATAGGGAACCGGCTGGGATGGTGACATTGGTGGCGCCACGCGGCCGGGAAAGGCACGGCGGCGGACACCGGCGATGAAACTGGCAATGGGTTTGGTTGCGCGCAGAACAGGGAAACCGGGGGGTCTGTCGGGTTGGGCTGGGGAAATTAGAGGGTTTTGGGGTTTTTTTTTGTTTTGTGATTTTTGGTTTGGTTATTTTAATTTTAATTAATTCTTTTTCTCTTTTTTCCCCTTTAATTTATTGACACATAATCCTTTTCTAGATTTTTCCCAAATTTATCCTCTTTCATTCTCTTATTTTTATTTTTTTTATTTTATTTTGTTACCATTCATTACATATATACATGCATGGAAAGTTGAATTAATATTTTGGCTAGAATTAATAAATTGAATTTTACGTCTTTTGGATGGAGCTTTGGGAGAAGAGATTACATTTTTAATTATTAACTCAATTTTTTTATATACATAACTTGCCCCCTTTTATTATTGTTATATTGCTATTAAATTAGTTCGTATATTATTATCATTATCGCTTTTCAAATTAGCCCTTGATAATTAGGCTAATGCTTATTCAGCGGGCAATTCAAATATTTATTAGCACTTGAATGAATTATTTAGGAGTATAATAAGATCCATGTTGAGGCCACGTTGTCGTTTTAACTTGCGATGCACAAATATATATACATATACATAAAATGCTAAATTGAAATGCGGCGCCGAACTTAATTAATTTGTGATTAGGATAATTTGAAGTAATTAACATGATCTTAGGTTCGGGCCGTTATATCCTTCCCCTCTTAAAGTAAGTTTTGTTCTCAAAACTTGCAGTTTAAAAGAAACATTGTCTGTATCCGTACCTTAAATAAATATGGGTACTTGCTTCTCATGTTCTCATCAGTTTCCCATGTACCTTCAGATGAGTTATGATTGGTCCATAGGACCTTAACCAAAGGAATGCTTTTGTTTCGAAGTCACTTAACTTTGTAGTCTAATATATGTACGGGATGCTCCTCGTACATTAGGTTCTCAGCAACCTCTACTAGCTCTGCTATGATCATATGATTTGGATCTGAGACATATTTTCTGAGCTGTGAAATGTGAAAAACGTTGTGCACATGCTTCAGTTCTGTTGGTAAATCCAACCTATAAGCCACGGGGTTTAATCTCTCGATAATTTCATAGAGGCCGATATATCTAGGGCTTAATTTGCCCCTAAGGTTGAATCTTCTAACTCCTTTAACTAGAGACACCTTTAAAAATACCTTATCTCCTATTTGAAACTTTAATGGCCTTCTTCTTTTGTCCGCATAAATTCTCTATCTGCTTTGGGCTGCTTTGATATATTCTTGAATCTTCCTTATAATTTTAGTAGTCTCTTGAATCAATTCAGGCCCTAAGGTTAGTGCTTCGTCAAGCTTACTCCAACACAACGGAGTTCTGCACTTCCTCCCATGCAGTGCTTCAAAATGGCCCATTTTAATAGTGGATTAATAGCTGTTATTATAGGAGAATTCCACCAATGGTAAATATTCTTCCCACTTTCCCTGGAAGTCGAGTACACATGCCTTAAGCATATCCTCCAAGATTTGATTTACCCTCTCAGTTTGTCCATTAGTTTCAGGGTGGTATGAACTGCTAAAATTTAACTTGGTGCCAAAAAATTTTTGCAGAGTTTGCCAAAACCGAGTTTGGAATCTTTGGTCTCGATCAGACACTATATCCTTTGGTATGCCGTGTAGTCGAACTATTTCCTTGACATATAATTGTGCTAATTTCTCTACACTCCAAGTGTCATGAATTGGTATAAAATGGATAGATTTGGTGAGTCTGTCCACAATGACCCAAATATCATTCTTCTTGGAAGCAGAGAGGGGCAATCCCATAATAAAATCCATTGAAATTGAATCCCATTTTCAGGTAGGAATTTCTAAAAGTCTCAATTCGCCCACAAGGTGCTGTTGTTGAGCCTTCACCTTTTGACACATTAAACACTTATCTACATACTCTGCAATCTCTCTTCATGTTATCTCACTAGAAGAATTACCTTAGATCCCTATACATTTTTGCTCCTCTTGGGTGCACTGAGTATCGGGTATTATGGGCTTCTTCTAAAATTCTTCTTTTCAGCTCCTCTTTATTTGGCATGCATAGTCTGTTTTGAAACCTGAAAGTCACATCTTCATGTATCACAAAACTAGGTGATTTCTCTTGTGCAACATTACACCTAGGGCTCTCGAGCTTTGCATCATCCTTTTGATTTGCTTAATTTCTTCTATTATGGAAGGTTGCACCTTTAGTGCTATTAATAACGCATCTGTGTATCTCGATAGCACAAGCTCGATACCCATGGTTTCAAGATCCGTTAATATGTCAGGTTGGGTATTTATCATTGTATTTAACTCATATTGGGTCTTCCTGCTGAGCGCATCAGCTACTACATTCGCCTTCCTAGGATGATATTAAATTTGTAAATCATAATCCTTTAACAACTCCAACCATCGTCGTTGTCTTAAGTTGATCTCTTTTTGAGTAAAGATAAACTTTAGGCTTTGGTGGTCATGTAAATCTTGCACGGCACTCCATACAGGTAGTGTCGCCATATTTTCAAGGCAAAAACCGCATCTAACTCCACATCATAGGTGGGGTAGTTCTTCTCATAAGGCTTGAGTTGCTTAGAGGCGTAGGCTATTACCTTATCATCCTGAATTAATACACAACGTAGCCCATTCTTAGAACATCACTATAAATAGTGTACTCTTTTCCTTCTTCAAGCAAGGTAAGGATAAGCACTGGTGTTAAGCATCTCTTTAGTTCTTGAAATGCCTCTTTGCACTTGTCTGACCACTCAAATTTAGTAGTTTTCTTCAACAGGTTGGTCAGTGGAGATACAATCTTTGAGAAATCTTTTACGAATCTTCTATAGTATCCTACTAAACCCAGAAAACTTATTACTTCTATCACATTAGTGGGTCTAGGCCATTCAATAACCGTCTTTATCTTCTGAGGATCAACTTTGATTCCCTCCTTAGTAACTACATGCTCCAAAAATGTCACTTCGGTTAATCAAAACTCACACTTTTTCAATTTGGCATATAACTGATGTTCCCTCAAGGTTTGTAATATAGTCCTCAAATGATCTGCATGTTCCTTCTTGTCCTTGGAGTATATTAAAATGTCATCTATGAAAACCACCACAAATTTGTCCAAATAAAGTCTGAAAATTCTATTCATGAGATCCATGAATGCAACAGGGGTATTGGTTAGCCCAAAAGGCATAACAGTAAACTTATAATGGCCATATCTAGTTCTGAAGGCTATTTTGGGAATATCTTCTGGCTTAATTCTGAGCTGATGATAACTAGACCTCAAATCAATCTTTGAAACACCCTAACTCCTTGCAACTGATCAAAAAGATCATCTATCCGAGGCAAAGGGTACTTATTCTTAATAGTTATTTTATTTAACTCTCGATAATCTATACACAACTTTGAGGTTCCATCCTTTTTCTTCACAAACAACACTGGGGCTCCTCAGGGTGAAATACTTGGCCTGATAAACTCTTTTTGCAATAACTCGTTCAACTGGGTTTTCAACTCCTAGAGTTCGGTTGACACCATCATATATAGGGCTTTTGAAATAGGCTGTGCACCAAGAATTAACTCAATCTCAAAATCAATATCCCTCTGAGGAGGCAGACCCGACAATTCTTCAGGAAAAATATTAAAAAATTCACAAACTATAGGAATATTTTCTATTTTCATCTCCTCTTCTTTAATCTCAGTAGCATAACACAAATATCCTATGCACCCCTGTCTCAGCAACTTGCTTGCTTTCATGATGAAATTATAGGATACTCTTTCCTAAGTCTTTCTCCTATAGAAACATATTTCTCGACCTCCTGCATCCTTTAAAGTGACTTTAAGGTTCTTACAATCTATGTTTGCCCCATAAACAGTCAACCAGTCCATTCCCAAGATTATATTGAATTCTGACATATCAAACTGAATCAAGTCCCTAGGGAATTCATGCTCAGCAATTACAATAGGAACATGCTTATAAAGAACAGAACATTCTATCACTTGCCTATTTGGTAAATTAATTCTATAGTTCACCCACTCTTTATTTTATTTCAAATTCAGTTGCAATGCAATTCAGGTGGATATGAATGAATGAGTCGCACCCGAATCAAACAAAACACAAAATAGTTTTGAGTTTAAAAAGAGAGTTCCAGTGACAACTGTACCAGAAACGGTAGATTCCTTTTTACTCATTATGTAAGCTCATCCTGCCATTGGGGGTTTCGAGGACAAGTCTTCCTAGCGTGGGGGCCTCCACGACCTTCTATCTTCTACGGCAGGTAGTAATTGGATTGTCAGGGCTTCTGCACCACATGCACTTGTTAGTACCTACACGACACTCAGTTGTCATATGGTTTGTCCACCCACACTTGGGACAAGGCTCCTTTGATGTCGCTGGACGACTTTGATCAGGACTGGCAGCAGGTTTCTTCTGCGCAACACTCTCGCTTGATGTACCGCGATCATTCCACCTCCTCTTCTGATTTCCTAGATTCGAAGCTCTTAACTCACGCTTCACTCATTCCACCTCAGCAACTCTTTCGTACAACTGTTGGTAAGTTTGAATTGGCTGGCCCACTAATTGATTCCGAATATAAAAGGCTAAACCTTCTTCAAACCTTCTCATTTTCAGCTTTTCAGTTGCCATAAAATCTGGAGCGAGTCTTGATAACTCTGTAAACTTGTAGGCACTTTGCATCACCATCATACTAGCACTCATCTTTAACTCCATGAACTCTTTCTCCTTCTGTCATTGGATTGTGATTGGATAGAACTTACGCCTAAGCTCCTCAAGGAATTTAGCCCAAGTAAGCTCGAATCCTTGCAACTTATCTTTCATAGTACTCCACAGATATTTACTTCACTAGCTAAATAAAAAGTCCCTGTTGAGCAAGAATTTAATAAAAAGAAATCATATGCACAACACAACTTTCCGACGTATAAAAATATACATCGGTTTATTTTAAGTACGATCCTATTCAAGATAATGAACCTCCTTAATTACGTCCCCCTCTCGGGAGACCACCTTTTGATTCCGACTCATTCTATTTCATTTTTTTCTTTGTTTTGTTTTGCGTTAATAAGACTTGATACAATTTGGATCGACAATTGTCATATTTTTAATGTCGAATCGCTCATATCCAAAACTTAGTTGCATCAGATAGCGACTGTATAGTCACTTTCTGGGAAGGGTAGTATACATACACATTCTTCATGTGCAGGTTAGGGAACAAGTAATTTTATTGATTTGGAATTTGGGTTGCACTTACTTTTTGTCGTGAGCTGCCTACGTACCCCTTTTATAGAGAATCAAATCAGTCGTAGTTCTTTATAATTTAATTTAGTTTAATTTGTATTTTATTTTTAGTTATGTTAATAACTGCAATTTAATTTAATTTTAGTTTTGGATTTTATTTATATGGGCTAAATTAATAGCCACAAATTTGATTTAATTTTGTCATTTGATTTTTTGGCTTTGATAGCTAAGTTATATATATTAGCCAACTCGCCACAATTTTTTATCAGGCGATTTAGCCCTTCCTGGAATCAGTCCATATTATTATTATTATTATTATTATTTTATTTTTTTTGACTTCCGATTGCACTCAAAATTTATTTGACGGTTTTCTATGTACCCTTAATGGGATCAAATTGACATAATTCTTGTCCCAAGCTTTATTTAGACTCACGTCTCAGAAGGGGAGAAATTTAGTGAGTTACGTTGTATGTTTGGCTCGGGTCTGGTCTATTTTGCCGCACTTATTATTTGGAAAAGACTTTGACTTTTTGAAAAGCTCGTTTTTTTTGGTTACGTAACGTGTAACAAAAAGTCATAAAACCGTAACTTTAGCCTTTTATTAAAGAGGGGAAAACCGAATAATGTTTTTTTTGTCCATTTCTTGGACCTGGAAGTTTGAGAGGGTCGATTTCTAGTTTGAGAGGGTCCACTACGGGCATGGCAATCACCACTGGCAGCCTGTGATGCTTACTGAACCTGAAATTCTTTACTCTTCTCTTGCTCCATGGGCACAGCATCCCATGGGTGCCTGTGGGGGTCAAAATACAGTCAAATGTTGAGCCAAATGGACTAAAATGTTACAAAACACATCAAACAACCACACTCAAGCATAAATCGAGAATAGGAGTATAAGTAATAACATTAAGCTCATACATTCCAGAAAAAGTGCTACAAAATGTCCTGAAAATGATGTATACAAAAGCATTTGTCAAACTCCCCCATGCTTAAACTGTTGCTTGTCCGCAAGCAAACACTAAGTAATACCGAAAAAGGAGACACATCTAGGACTCAAAACATAATAACCTCCTTAAAGTAGGCAAGATATAGCATATCACAAGCAAGAATGATAATCAACGGTAACCCCAAATAGTGCACAATATATTTCAAAATTAGGAGGAAAGGAAGGTTTTCGAAGAAAGCTCGATATCAAACTTGATCACCCCCAAGGAAGCATAAAGCTTTTCATGCAAGCACCTCGAATTGTATAGAGCTAAATGGACTGGTAGAACCTCACTTTTGAGAAATGTGAAACACTCTTGCTCATATGTTTAAAATATAGCATAGGTTTACTCAAGACTCATTTCAAAGATACAATCTACCATATGCTTGCCAAGACTCTCAAATTCTCCACCGTTAGAAATGCAACGTACAAAAGACAATCAAGAGGACTGTATTTGGGTTGTAATGTGGGCTAGAAGGGTTAAGGGAAAGGATTGGACAAATGAATTTAACAACTGTGGAGCTACTTAGCCAAGTGACTAGGGAGCAACCAACAAACTACCAAGAAACCTTGAAGTTCACTAACACTCCAAAACTCAAAATGCAATTAACATACCCCAATCAATTAAGTAGGAAATGAGCTGAAAAAGAAGGAACACAAGTTATGTACATATCCAATGCCAATCATTTAGTCATTTTTTTTCGCTTTTTTTTTTCAATTTTCTCTTTTTTTTCTCATTTTTTTTTTCAACATAACTTTTGTTTCTTCTTCTTTTTTTGGGTTTTTTTGGGAAATGAAACAAAAATTACAATTATTAGAAGGCATAGGATTATGAACTATCAACTCACAACCTAATACATATACTCAACCCAAATAAGAGGAAACCAAAACAAATGCTCAACGTTATCAATCCGTCAATAAACCAACATTCCACAGCTACCTTAAACTCAATTATCTCCAAAACCACCCACTAGATAAATAAAGTGATACTCTATAGACTTGGCTTAAAGGTTAGAGATATGCATTTGACCAAGAGCTAAGATGAAGGGATCACAATAAAGCCGGATATTAGCTCAAAGGGGATAGCAAAGAGAATAAACATAAAATACAAAGGTAGACTATTCGACTATGTGGCTAAAATGACCAAAGAAAGAAATGCCTCTATCATATCATCAACTACGCACATGCGAATGTGGTTTCGAACAAGAATCTAGGTAAGTTCTAGAGATGCAACATGCAAGAGTCGCACACATGAAAGAAACATGAGACTAAATATAATAAATTAGTCCAAATCGAGCTCAAAATCTCACTGGATATCTACCAAAGTCTCATTAAGCTCATGTAATGACTCAATGTACAAGCATTAGTGCTAAAGGTTCCAAGGGATAACAAAGTTCTCAATCAAAATAAGGGTCAAAAGAAGAAATATTGACAAAACCTTCAAAAAGTTAAGCACAAAAAGAGATTACACATCAAAAATTACTCAAGCTCATGAAAGCTATTATGCCTAAACAAAGGAGGTTACCTCAATCCAATCCTCACTATTCCTATATGCAATCCTATATGCAAATCTAAATGCCACTGAATGCAAAACACTAATGCAAACAAAAAGAAACCCAAAACCTTATGCTCAAACAAGTATGCAAACTGAAAACAAAAAATGAAAAACTACCCTTCCCTCATGCTTAGATAAAGTATTATTATTCAAAGAAAAAGCAAGTAAAAGAAGGGAAAGGAAAAAAACATAACAATCTCACCAGGTTAGGTACAGAGTGCACCTAAGCTATGTGACCTCGTAGTATCTGGGGCACATGGAACATCAGTCACTCCATCACAATATCAAAACTCAGCCCTCAAAATTAGACATCGTCAATAAATGCAAAAGTTTGTCAAACTCCTCAACATAGAGTTTCCAAGCATGGCAATAAGTGAGCATAAAAATAATCATAGCAAAGAAAGTTAGTGCTCTCTTCAACAACGTAAAAGCCACCGAAAAATCCAAAGAGAAAGCAAAGAAAGTGTTTCACATGATTTTCTAGGCTTGTCCACTAGGAATATGTAATACGGGTCAAGGTAGGTATCATACCCACAAAAGTATCCTAGGGAAAGAAAATTATCAACATTTTCATCAGGCATAGTAAACATTTTGCCCGCTTGTCCCAAATCAACTTTAGAATCACAAATCTTAGGATTACCAATGGGTGCATCTAAAGAATAGTAGGGAAATAGGGGATTGTGAACTAGTAAGGGAAACATGGGAATGATGAAGGGGATTGGGGAAAGCATAATTAAAACAAAGGCTAGAAGACTCCTCATGCACACACTCATAATAACACCTCTCTAAAGGAGTGCTAACTAGATTATTCACCTTATCAAAAGTATCTTCTAATTCAAAACATGCATTAGCAACATCAAACCTAGCAATAAACCCAAAAAGTTCACCTACGTTGAGCCCCGTGCACTGAGCTAAAGGAAAAGATGAATCAGATAAGGTCAGGACAATTTCAGTATTATCACAGGGTGATACAAAGTCAAGTTGGGCATAGTATGCATAATGGGGACACAAATTTATATCATGGTCAGAAGAATTACACAAATCACACCAAAAAAGAGCATAATAAGATCTACAATAGAATGTGCAAGGATTAGAGAATGAATATCTAGAAATACAACTAAACTTCTTAAATTCAAATGAATCCCAAGCAATCCACTCATGCAAATAACATGCATCATCAACATTTTTACCATGAAAATCCCTAAACTCTAAAAGAGTACGGGTTTTACTATTCACACCTCATCAACAATATCCAAAATTTTTCATTTACCCACACAATAACCACATTGAGCAAGAAAGACATTTAAATACTTAAAATACCTCTAAAATAATTAATGCTCGAATTGGAGGAAATGGAAAATTGCCGTAGTTTTTTTTCCTTTTGTATTTTTTAAATTTTCAAAATTTTTTCAAGTTTTTTTCTTTTAAGGAAAAAAAATGCTTAAAATATCTATATTTTTAAATTTTTTTTTCAAAGAAAAGTAAAATGCTTAGTCAAATCTATCTGAAAAAACCCAATATTCAACACAAGTCCCCAGCAACGGCACTAAAAACTTGATAGGTCCGTAAGTACATGGTGGAGTTGTAGCAAATCAAGGTCGATCCCACAGAGACGTGATTGATCTATTAGGCTATATTCCCTTAAAAATATGCGAGGCGAATCCAAATTTGGGCATGAAATTTAACTAATCTACTATTTAATCTAATGGATAATCAATCAAGGAATTTAATCAAACCAAGTAATTTCCCAACTCAAGAATTAATCAAGCGCCTTTTCTTTAGATGGGCAATTCCAAGATCGATAATCAATTTATCAAACCCTTCTTTCAAGGTAGAATGAAATTCTTAAATCTAATCAAGTATCATTACTCAAGGATTTTTAATTAATCTAAGATCATTAAGAATGTGGTTATCAAATTTAGAGGTTTCTTAAATAGTGAGTCTTTCTCAAGATCTAACTCACTTAAGTCAAATTTTAGTTTTCCAACATCTAATATCACCTTTCAGTTCTTCATCATATGTCTAAAACAAGTAAGAAATTGATCAAGTTTCCTACTCGTAAATCAATATCTAAGATTCAATAGAATAAACTCAACAAATCTAAAGCACTTTTAGATCAAAACAAGAATTGATTCAATCACAACAACGCAACTCAATTCCAAGAATAACAATTCAAAACTTAACATAAACATCAACAATAATCTAGAAGCATAAAAATATAAAGAGAAAAAGAGAAGAGAAGAGAATGGAGAGGAATTGCTCAGCCGATGCGTGCTTGAACTGTCGTTGCAAACTTGATCCAGAACCCTTGCAATCTTCACCTTCAGCTTGCTCTTCTTCTAATCTAATCTAAATCCATGGTGGATTATGGAGAGTGGAATAGGGATGGGATGATGGTTTGCTGCGAAAATGGCCCTATTTATAGAGAAACACAATCAACCTCAGCCACAAGATGAGGGAAACAAACAGCTAAACAGTTATGTTTCCACAACGGGCATGGTAGTCACCACCGGTAGCCCCTGATACTTGCTGGACCCGAAATTCTTTGCTCTTCTCTTACTACACGGGCATAGCATCACATGGGTGCCCCTGGGGGTTCAAAATATAGTCAAATGAGCATTAAATGCTTGGTCAAATGGCCTAAAATCCTGCAAAACACATCAAATAACCATAACCAAGCATAAATCGAGAATAGGAATATAAATATTAACATTAAGCTCATACATTCCTGAAAAAGTGTTACAAAATGTCTGAAAATGATGTACACAAAAGCACTTATCGAACACGCGCACTCTGCCATGAACCCTGCGCACTACTACTCGATCCCTTCGCCTTCTCCCATGAATGTCATACCTACTATGACATCGCTACCTATCACGGAGCCTTCACTAGCATCGTCTGTTCCCCCTCCGTGCCCTTGGCGGTGCTACATTGGGCATTGTCTCCCCTGTTTCAGCGTTCCCTGAGCAGGGCTAGCATAGCACCGAGCCTTCTTCTTCTCTTGATTGAGTGCTCTTGCAACTTCAGGCTTTGCATCTAGGCAGCTCATCCCAATCATCGTTGCCGCTTCACTCTCCCTTGCCGAGCCTATCCACAAGCATTAATGTCATGAGCTTTGTCACGATCCTCTCACATATATTGCTGACTATTTGAATTGGAGGACTTAATTCACTGCCTTTTTTATCTCCTACAATTTACTTGGTCTTGTTAATCGATCCACTCCACTACCTTCTACTACTATTCATGATGGGAGTGGGCGGGAAGTGATTAATTCGTTGTTCTCTTAATGGCTTCGGATTGATCAAATGCTCTGCTCCCTTCTTTTTGCTACCATTTCTGGAGATATGCTCGTCGAAGTTCGTGACTTGGTTTACTCCTATTAGATTTAGGATCATCTCCATAAATGGTTTCAAACTACTAGCTTTCAAAAACCTTGGAACTACGTCGAAAGAGTCACCAACTTAAAAAGCAAGCAACCCAAATCATGGACTTTTTTCTTCGGGAGATAAAAGATATACCTGATTCTCTTGCTACCATTAACTCTCCCCTGGCTGACCAGGAATTAATTTAACATACTATTGATAGTTTAGATTATTAATATGAGGTTTTTGTGATTGCTGCCACTTATTTTGGGGGTCATCTCACCTTTGATAACTCCGCACAAAACCTATCATATATAAGCTCGAGGTTATCCATCTATGAGAGTCCTCATCCACGGCTACCTCTGCTCACCAGGCTCTTGCTACCTCCACCACCACTCCTGTTTCCACTAATAGTTCTCGTGCTAGTACCAACTCTGATAACTCCAGACGTGGGCATGGACGAAATTAGCGCGACAATCATTCTAACAGAGGCCATGATGGTGTTCGAGGTCGAGGATCCAATAAAAATGGTGGTCATGGGGCACGCATCATTTCTCAACTTTTGGTGGTCAAAGTTCCTTTGCTTCAGGTATATCTTCTAGCTTTAGTCAGCATGTTAGCCTTGCTACTCCTGATACTTCAGTTTCTCATGTCATATGTGTCCAGAAGTCTATTCCAACATGTCCGCCCTTCCCAAGTTGTTTGTCAACTCTGTTTTTCCCCAAGTCACATTGTTCCTTATTGTCCTTGCTATTTCCCTACTGTTGCCCAAGCTACCTCTACTTCAGGTTAGAATGCTCTCGCCACTATCTAGTCTGGTGAGACGAACAACGCTCTCTGGTACCTTGACTCGGCTGCCTTGTCTCACATGAGTCTTATGGAAGGTATTCTCTCTGCTAAACTCCCTATACAATGGCCCAAATTCTGTTATCGTTGCTAGTAAAACTCGTTTGCCCATTCATCATGTTGGCCAAGTGCATTTACCCACTTCTGCCTCGCCGCTTACCCTTAATAATGTTTTGCATGTGCCACAACTGAGATATAACCTGTTATATGTTCAAAAATTGTGTACGGATAACAATTATGAAGTTGCTTTTGATTCCTCTACTATTCATGTTAAGGATAAGGCAATAGGGACAACTCTTCTTTAGGGTACCAGTAATGGTGGGGTTTATCTCCTACCTGCTCCCGTGTCTCACTCAGCTCTTCTTGCTATTTCCACCTGTGGGGATGTCTGGCATTGTCATCTTGGTCATTGTAGGTCTCGTGTTCTAGATAATCTTAGGTGTAAGAATCGTGTTCCTTCTAGCTCTAAACGTAATAATAAATGTGTCTCCTATAAGTTGGGAAAAGCTCATTGTTTATCCTTTCGTGATGCTGAGCACTATTATGGGACTCCTTTTCATTTAATACATTCTGATGTTTGGCAGTCACTTGTACTTCAAATTTAAATTATCGCTATTATGTTGTGTTTGTTTATGGCTGCAACCGCTTCACTTGGATTTATCCTTAAAAAATAAATTTGAGGTGTTCTAGCATTTTTGTGCTTTTCACAAGCTAATTGAGAATATGTTTGACCGTAAAATTAAAATGTTTCAAAGTAATGGAGGGAAACAGTTTGACAATGATTCTCTTGAGGATTATTTTGTTCAGCATGGCATTTATTTTCGTAAATCTTGCCCTAAAACCCTAAGCAGAATCAAGTGGTTGAAAGGAAGCATCATCACATTATAGAAAATACACGCATCTTTTTGTTTAATGCACATCTTCCAGGTCAGCTCTGGGTAGATGCTGCATATGCTGTCACTTTTATAATAAACTGACTTCCTACTCCTCTTTTGGATGGTCACTCCCCCTTTAAGAAAATTTTTCATAAAATCCTGGATTACTGTTTTTTACGAGTTTTTGGGTGTGAGTGTTTTCCCACTATTTGTAATAATCAGCATAAAGCTAGAATCCTACTACGGGATGTGTTTACGTCAGTCCTCGTGTCTTGTTTTATGAAGATGTTTTTCCCTACCCTGAATTGTAGTCCCCAGAGTCCAAGGCTCACAATATTTCTCCACTTCAGCTTATTTTTGTTCCCAACCCTTTTTCCTTCCCAATCCCAACTATCTTTTCTAGCTCTGCTCCCGGATTTCCTCATATACTCTCCTCTCCTACCTTGTTGGGGTCCACTTCTGAGCCTTCCATCATAGCTTAGTCTGGTTGTCTCCTATAATGGGCCTTCCATTCTTAGCCCATCCTAGTCTAGCCTGTGTTTATCTCCACCATCTTCCTCTGAGCTTGAGTTCTTTTCTACTACTACACCAGCTCACTATCCTGACCCTCCTACTTCACCGCCGAGCCACATTAGCCCTAAGGGGGCATCCAGCTCTCCTCCTGTAGTTTCCCCATCCTCAAACCCACACCTGCGAACTGTTATCCAATGTAAACCCGTGCTAAGTCGGGCATCAGTAAGCCTTGTCAGCTTCTGTCTTTGACTTCACAATGTATGGAATCAGAACCTATTCCCTTCTCCCAAGCCTGTAAAGATAAAAATTGGCAGGTGGCGATGGTTAATGAATTTAATGCACTTGTTCAAAATGTTACTTGGTAACTTGTTCCTTATCATGATAATATGAATTTGTTAAGTTTTAAATGGGTTTATCGGATAAAATACAATCCTGATGGGTCTATTGAGTGCAGAAAGGCTAGGTTGGTCGTCAAAGGTTTTGATCAGCTTGCTGGGCTTGATTACACTGAGACATTCAGTCCTATTGTGAAGCCCACTACCATTTGCATTGTCCTTTCTCTTACTATAACTCATGGTTGGGTCTTTGGATAACTTGATGTCAAAAATGTCTTTCTTTATGGTGATTTACATTAGGAAGTTTATATGACTCAACCTCAGGGATTTGTTCACTCTGATTACCCTCGTCATGTATGTAAGTTCAATAAGTCTCTTTATGGGTTGAAACAGGCTCGTCGAGCCTGGTTCTATGAGTTTAGTAGCTTTCTTCTATCCTTCGGCTTTACTTGTAGTCGTATTCACTCCTCTATGTTCATCCTGCATCATTCCACTACGATCCTTATATTATTCATGTACGTGGATGATATCATCTTTAATGGCAGCTCTCCCTCACTTTTGCACCACATTATATACCTCTTTTCCACTCAGTTCCCCCTGAAAGATCTTGGCGATCGTTATTATTTTGTTGTGTTCAGGTTGTGCGGACTCCTTGTATGCTCTTTCTGTCTCAGCACAAATACCTTTACGATGTCCTCACCAAGTTCCATATTCACAAATTCAAGCTTGTCCACACTCCAGTTCCCTCCAGGACTACGTTATCTCTTACTGATGGAGACTTATTATCTGATCCTACTGAGTATCATAGTATGGTTGAGGCCCTGCAATACTTGAATATGATTAGACTGAATCTTGTTTCCCAGTTTATGCATGCTCCCCGTACTATTCATCTTTCTATGGTGTAGCGTAATTTTTTGATATTTGCAGGTAACGGCTGATCATGGTCTTGCGCTTAGGCGGGCAAAATCTCTCTTTGTTGTTCTCACCTATTCTGATGCTAATTGCGTAGGGTGTTTAGATACTTCTCGCTCTACCATAGGGTATGCCATCTTCTTGGATGCAAACTTGATCTATTGGCCCTCTAAAAAGCAGCCCACAATGTCCAAATCCTCTACTGAAACCGAATATAGACAATTTCGTATACTGTTACTGAGACTCTATGGATACGTTATCTTCTTGCTGAGTTAGGCATTCTTCTGCGTGATCCTGTCAAAGTTCTTTGTGACAACATCTCTGCCACATACATCATTGCCAATCTTACACTTCATGATTGCAGTAAGCACATCAAAGTGGACTATCATTTCGTTCGTGAATGTCTCTCTCATGGTGATCTTCTTGTCACCTATATTCCTACTCAGTTTTAGCTAGCTGATATCTTCACTAAAGCTCTCCCTGTACATCGTTTTCTATTCCTAAAGTCTAATCTATTTGTGGAAACCCTCATCCAGATTGAGGGGGCATAATAGAGGATCATAGAGGATATTGTATACCAAAATATCTAATTATTTTTATAAACCCTAAGTATACATATCAATATAAATACAGGACCCCGGATACATAATTGGGTGAGTTAGTTCAGCATTAAACTTTTCACAATCTTCAATAGCAAAATCCACAATCTTGTACTTGGTATAATCTAATCTAGCCTAAGTTATTCTCCCTTTAATAGGTTTGCAAGTTGCTAATATAAACCCTAGTGGAGGCACAAAAGACCCCAGCTAAAAGTTCCTTCAATTAATTCTACAATTTGCTTAAATATCATGAAAAATGGAAAAACGCATGGTCGTGTGTTGACACATGAGTACCCATGCACTTTTAGAAATTGCAAAACAGCACAGTATCTAAGCACAGCTTCGGGAAGCCTGGCTGACTACTGTACATTTTCTGCACGGTTGTACCTTAGTTCATAACTATGCACTTTCGTGGGCTCTTCAATTTTGCTCTTTTGACTGTCAAAACTTCATCAGAAGTCTTTTCTTCTTTGAAAATCATCCCCATAGCTTTCCTTTGCATCAACACTCGTGAATTTCTCATTTTCTTTGCAACACTTCCTAAAAATAAGGAAAACACTTCTATAAGCACAATATGAATGAAAAGAAGCGCATTTGACCCTTTCTCATCATAATCTAACATAGAAATACAGGGAAAGGGGGGCCAAATAAGGCGCTAAATGAGGTCAAAATAGAGGTTTATTAATGTGAACTTGGATGACCCTTCAATCCATTGATCTTGTATGCATTTTGTTTCCCCCGTAGTGTCCGAACAATGTCTCATCGAGCTCTAGAAAACTCCTACACTAGAAACCTTAGAATTAACACACTCAAAATTTGACACCATTGCTGTTTTCCCCTTGCCTTTATCATCTGAAATTTTATCAATCATGCTTTCACCCTTATGAAATTCCCTGAAGACCTTTTAATTTTTAGGTTCTAGCCTAGAACTTCACATAGATCTCTAATTGCATCATCTAGAAGACTCGGATTAATAGAATGTAATGCTGCAATTCCTAATCACGTAATCAGTCTTAATTAACCCATCGTTAGTTGTCAACATAGTGGAAGAGTTAGAGTTAGGATGTTACCACCATCCTAGGGAGGACAAGACTTAATTGATTTGTATAAATGCTAGAACACATTTTAGATTACATGAAAACCAAATGGTGCACAATGTGTACATTCTCAAACTCAAATGAAAGTCCAGCAGCTCACTACCCTTGCATTATGATGACCCTTGACTTTATGAAGTGCTACTGTGAGCTTGTACAGAATTCATTAACTATCTCATTGCCCATCTCGTGTTTTCAGGTAAGAACTTCACATTTTATTTACCTAAAAACATAAAACATAATAAATTCGCATAATGAGTCGAAAGTCAGTACGTTTACTCCTATACAGTAAAGATAAAAATTCATTTTTCAGTGAACGTGTGCATTTTAATTCATTTCAGTTCAAAATGAGGGCGAAAGGAGCATGTTAAAACTGATACCTGTTATTGTTTGAAAGCGGAACCCAAATTGATGAACTCATATATGAATAATGCAATCATTAAGTAAGGTGCACATCCCCTAGGCCAATCGAGAAGTCAGAGCTGAAACCGCAGCAGTAAATTGATGGGTCCAAGTCCTAATAATTGATAATTGGTGGATTAACTTGATTATGTGGTAAAATAATACTTGAAAATAATTAATTAAATGATTATATAGGATGACATTTTGATATTTATAATAGAGAAGTGAATTTTGAAGTGTAACACCCCGACCCCTTCTCGAGCGTGGATAGTTACCAAGAACTGCTTCAAGGATCATATTTAAAAGGATTGAAGTGACTATTTATATCACCAAAGGTGAACCTTTTTTTTCGTGAAGCTCACTCTTAAGAACTTCACAATTAAGCGTGCTTGCTGTGAAAAAATCTTAGGATGGATGACCCCTTGGGAAGTTTCCTAATTAGCATGTGAGCGAAGATGAAACACGTTGAAAAAGCTTTTAGCGATTTGTGGAGTCAATCAATGATCCTGACAGTCATTCCTAATAACTGTTCACGACCTTGGAAAAGTTAGGTACATAAAGTAAACATACTTGGACTTAAAATTTGTCCTTCTCTGTTGTAAAGTATTTGTTTACTCTTAATGATGAAGAAAGTGTCCTCACTTATATTTCAAAGTGGTCTTTCATGATCAGTATGGTTTAAATAGTTTTTGTCATTACAATCTTGGTAATAATCCATAATTTTACTTAGGATTTTTCTTAACTAATAACACTTTTGTTACTATTTAATTGAGCTTACGATCGAATCTTATTTCCCATTTATTAATAAATCCAATTCATGAGGCCTTTCTTTTATTATTGGTATTACGATTACCATTATTATTACTAGCATTTTTGTTGCTATCATTGTTATTGTAAATATCCTTATAACCATTACTATATCATTATCAATATTACTTTGATTCCTAGCTACACCTCGCCAAAGTAACTCGATCTGAATGACCTGAACTGACGTTCAAATGAGTTGAATCGATCTCGATCGAAAATCCAAAATTGAACCGACCCAAAACCAAACCGACTCGAAACCCTATTGACTCAATTTGACTCGAAATCCGAAATGATCCAAACTGATTCCAAACTGACCCGATTCTTATTAATTTAATGTAGACCCGAACCCGAAATGACCCGAATCGAATGAAATCCGAACCGATTCATACCCAAACCGATCCAACTCGAACACGAATGGCCCAAACCCGAACCGACCTGAACTCAAGTTTGACCCGACCTGATTCTAACCTGATCCAATTCAAACTTAAGTAATGGGTGATGACACTAGCTACAAAACTTCACTTGGTATTTAGGATGTGAAAGGCAAAAGCAAATGACAAAGCTAGCCTTACTTTGAACAAATGAAATAATGCATTTGCAATTTTGAAAGGAACTGACTTAATAAGGATTTGAGTCCTAGACTTAGCAAAACTGACCCGATCCAAATGACCCGAAATTAGACCCGAACTGACAACCGATAGAGTTAAAGCGATCTCAACCCAAAACCTGCAATTGAACTGACCCAAAAACAAGCCGAGTCAAAATTGTATTGGCCGGAAACCCGAAATAACCTGAACTGAATCTGAACTAACCCGAAATCTTAGTAAGCCGATTTGGACCCGAATGAACCCCAAACCGATTCATATCCGACCTAGTCCAACTCGAACACAAATGACCCAAACCCAAACCGACCTGAATCCAAGTTTGAGCTGACTTGATTCTAACTCGATCCAATTGAAACTTAAAATAGTGAGTGATGATACTAGCTACACAACTTCACTTGATATTTAGAATGCGAAAGACAAAGTATATGACAAAAACTCACTTTGAACAAATGAAATAATGCATTTGCAATTTTGGAAGGAAATGACTTAATAAGGAGTTTACTCATTTGGGTAACAAAAATGAAAATATAGAATCAAGCAGTTAAAGTTATTCCATGGTTCATGTTGATTAGGCACAACTCTTCAATTTTTTTTAAATCTTTGATTTGATGGTTGGGAAGGAGGATTTATAGCACTATTTGTTCATCTACTTGATTACTTCCCTATGTGATGCATTGGGAGTAACCCAATTAAAACTAAATCTTGGGCGAATTGAAATGAGGAGATTTACACCCGATCCAAAATTAAATTTGGATATGGTTATTTTTTTTTTGGTGCAAGATTAAAAACTAATCCAATTAAAATATAATCTTGGATGAACTAGAAGGAGATGAAAAACTAACTCAATTAAAATTCATGGCCATATAACCTCCTTTTAAGTCGTCCAAACTTTTATAGTTTATGTGGGCGTGTAAGATATCAAACTTAATTCACATATAAACTGACTCAATTGAAATACAAGTCAACCCAAAAGGAACCCGATTCGATTTCTACTTGACCCAAAATTGACCCAAACCTATAACCGAAATCTACCCAAACAGACTTTGACCCGACTCGCACCCAAATTGACATGAACAAGCTTGACCCAAAAATGATCCAATCCAAACTTCACTCGAACCACAACCGAACACGAATCGAATTTGATACACCTGAACTTAACCTGAATCGAACCCAAAGTGAAATTGATCAACCCAGATACAACCCAAACTGAACGTAACCAGAACCGAATGACTTATTTGTCATGTCTATTTCTAGCCTATAAATTAATCATTTATTAATAAAAATAGGTTAGTTTCCACATGCTCAATTTATGGGTTTAGTTTCATTTTGAGTATCACCTAAACTCCCGGAATTGAATTAGGAAGGTTTTCACTCAACATAAAATTTGAGACGACTTTTAATTATTTTCTTGGGTAGGGTAATACTTACGCCTTGTTTGGTTATAGTTAAGCAATGCAATCACATTTACATTACAATCACATTTACTTCAACGTATGCAATTGTCATTACTTAACGATTTGCTAAACAATTTTGATTACATTCCTTCTATAATCAAAGTTTAGCTTACTTATATTCTCCAATGTTGTGTGCCCATTGGTTCATTGTCTCTTTCTGTACTATGCTCTCTCTCCTCGCCCCCACCCCCCAAACAATATCATCGCTTTCTATCTCATGTTCTTCCTGTTTATAATAATGATGATGATGATGATGATCAAAAAATGCCCAACCCTGCAATCTCTCTCTCTTTGTCTCCCACCCTATTTTATTATTTCAAGAAATATTTTTCATCTTCTATCAAATGCAGGTTTATATAATGACATTTCTTTTGCACTTGTGTTATCCATAACTTTTTTATAAAGCACAGAAGTTACTGAAATTGCACAAAATAATGAAATGATATTTTATATATATATATATATATATATATATATATATATATATATATAAAAATAAATAAATAAATAAATAAAATACACACACACACACATATATATAAACCAAACAATGTAATGTAATTATCATTTTATTACGTTACATGAGTGATTGCATTAACTAATCAATTTCATTACATGCTTATTACATTACATCCAACCAAATGCTACATTCGTTTTATTATTAGTGTAAATCATAACTCACCATCCTTTCCACTTCATTAAATTACCAAGAACCAAGTTTCAGTATTGCTTCTAACTACTAATCGACCCAATTTACCTACTAAAAATGTAATATAATTTTCCAAATTAACTATAAAATTCATGTCAAATAAGTTTATTCCAGAACCCCCGAAATACCCTTTTCCTTCTTCCTCCCATCTTTCCACCCCCAAGCCCTTCTTCATCCTTCTCAACCCTTTAATGGCAAGAACTCAGCACACACATATCCGTCTTTAATTTCATTAAAAACACAACCAAAACCCTTTAAATTTCAATCCAATCAACTTATATGAGCTCCATTTGGACCATTTCACAATCCATACCCAAAACTTACTTCCTCTATGAACACCCACAAACACCCATAGATCCCAAGACCAAAATTTATCATTGCAAGCTTCAAGTTTACACCAAATAACATTTATCTAACATTAAAGGACATAATTCTTAGCTAAATCAAAAGGCAAATGATAAAACCATTGAAGAGAAACTTAGAGCTCACCTTGCAAATGTTCAAGAAGGAAGGGAAAAAGAGTGGGTGAAGATGGTGGCGTGACCAGCAGACCTGCGGCAGTTGGCCGGTGGTTGGCAAAACACGCAGGCATGAGCTAGTGCGGGCCGTACCAGGGCTGGGCGCTGGGCAGAACAGACAGGGGGTTGTGCAGTGTGTGTGTGCGTGTGTGTGTGTGGAGAGCTAAGAACGACGGAGTAGAATTTGGCTTTGGTCCTGATTTATCTACCCTTATATTTTTAGTTATTATTATTTTCTTTTGCCCTTTTTTTCCTCTAAAACTTTATCCACCTCCCTCAAGAACTGGAGCTCTTACAGGGGCCTATACTTTGCTCCCATTTTTTCAAAATTGAGACCAACTAACACAACAACGACTCCACGTCCATTTACTCTCATTCTATTTTTAGTAACTTCCCAAGTTATTTAGAAGATTATAAGTTTAATCCGTGTTGATTAATATGAACTTTTGTATTCACTTTTGTTTTGTTTATGCATGTTTTTGTTTTGTTCACATAGCTTAGATAAGCGAATTATATAAATACCTTTAGTTAGTATCTTCCATGAAGAATATAACTTTTAGTCACTTTTATAGATATCCTAATTTAGACTTATTGACAGATATTACATGATTATATATGGAACATTATTAAACTTTATTTTAAGGTCATTTTGTCGTGAAATGTTACGTTCAACTTCATTAAATTAGAATTAATCCAAAGGAATTAGCATGGATTGAATTCGGGCTATTACATAAAAGGACGAACTCTTCAAAAGAGGGTCTTGAGATTGATCGGATCAACCTCCAAAACATAATTACAAAAGGAACTAGCTCCATCATGATTCAGGCCCTTTAAATAGCAAGCCACTAAGTAAGATTAAACCAATGAGATAGCAAGATTATTCATCAATAAAGCTTCCTCTTCACATGATGGCAAACCCGCACAAATAAATTGGAGAGCTTTTCTAGAGGTCAGAAGGTACCTTGCTTTTTAAGATTCTACATTCTTTTCTCTTTCGTCTTTCTTTCCTCAAAGAGGGGTTCATGGCAGTGGTTAACTTGCATAACACATTGCAAAACATCATCGTTTAACTCATGTCGGAGGTTATTTAGACACGGGGAGGGACGAAATAGATTCCATTGCAACAAAAAAATCAAAGCTCCCAAAAAACACCAAGCCCCGGAAATATCAAGATTAAAGAAGAGATCAACCGCAACAAATCAACAGTAAGGAAAACCAAGAAGAAATAGACCAGAGCAGTCTTGAATGGTATTATAGAATCAAAAATTCTAGTTAGATATAGATCAGGCTGAGGTGACCCCAGCATCTATTCATAATAACCACCAAGCAACCTCACAACCCATTCTCCTTGACTAGAACAACATAAACAATGAAACTAACAAGTAGAGCAAATACAACCCATAATGGGTAAACGATCTAGGGAGATCAAGAACTTTAATGTGGAGTACCCCAGCAGGCACGATAATCACACAGAGAAGAATTTAAGGATCAAACACACCTTGTACTAACTGTAGCAACAGCCTGACACTTGTGAATCACCAAATCGACCTAATTACTGACTCGAAAGGCAATTAAAACCAAGAAGAATACGATTCTGTTGAAGCAAGTAGCATAGACGACCAATAATCAGCCAAGTACCTCGAACGAAGAAAAAGGACAAACCCTAAAATTGAAAATCATAAATAGACGCAAACTAATCTAGAGCGAAAGCAGTAGAGCCATAAAAGGAGAGGGCCTAGCTCATTTGTGCCGTCGCCGACTTCAAAAGAGTGAAAACAAAGAGGAAAGCGTCGCTTATTTTGGAACACAGAGGGAAGCTTCGTGAGGAAGAAGCTTTTTTTTTTTTTGGTTATTAAATTGACCAATACTCGATGATACAGTTCTTTTGAATTAATTTAGCTGTTAATGAGGTAAGCCTTCTAATAAACAAAAGAAAGCACAAGGAATTTGAGCAAAGTGATCTGTGCTGCCATTCATTGATTGGGTTGCTGTTTATATACAACTTCTCATGATCATAATAACAGAAGGCAATAATAAGAAATCGCCTAATTTAGGAAGCTACCTAGTAATTGGCCTAGAATAATGCTATTGACAATATTATCCAAAGATAACAATATATACAAAATGTACAGCTAATACCCCCCCTCAAGTTGGAGCATGAAGATTCGAAATGCCCAACTTGACGAGAAGAGATTGAAATTGCTGACGTCCCAATGCCTTAGTGAGAATATCAGCAACCTGCGAAGTAGTGTGAACATACGAAGGTGCAATGGTACGCCAGAGTATCTCGTCACGGACAAAATGACAATCAATCTCGATATGTTTCGTACGCTTATGAAAAACAGGATTATTAGCAATATGTAAAGCAGCCTGGCTATCACTATGTAAAGGAACAGGCGCTGTTTGTGGAACACCAAGACTGCGAAGCAAACCTTTCAACCAGAGGATCTCACAAGTAGCTGAAGCCATAGCACGATATTCTGCTTCAGCAGAGGAACAAGAGACTGTGGCCTGCTTCTTTGTCTTCCAGGAGATGGGAGAACCACCAAGGAAAACAAAGTAGGCAGTAAGGGAACGACGACTTATAGGACAGCTTGCCCAATCTGCGTCACAATAAGCATCCAAGGCTAATGAGGAATCAGCGCGAAGTAAAATACCTTGGCCAGGACTACTCTTTAAGTAACGAACAACCCGCAAAGCGGCATCCCATTGAGATTGAGTGGGACGTTGCATAAATTGGGCTAAAATATGAACAGAGTAACAAAGCTCAGGGCGTGTGTTTGTAAGATAAATCAATCGACCCACCAATCGCCTATACCGTGCGGGATCCGGCATGAGGGGATCTGAAGCAATACCCAACCTGTGATTCTCCTCCATAGGAACACTAGCTGGTTTAGAGCCAAGAAGACCTGTCTCAGTCAAGATGTCAAGAGCATATTTGCGTTGACAAAGAAAGATGCCGCTTGAATTTCGAGCTACTTCAAGTCCAAGAAAATATTTCAACTTGCCCAAATCCTTCATATGAAAACAATCACTGAGGTAGGCCTTGAAGTCTGCGATGGCGGCCCCATTATTGCCAGCAATGACAAGGTCATCCACATACACAAGAATATTTAGGACAATATCATGCTTGCGATACACGAACAAAGAATGATCAGAAGAACTAGCAGAAAAACCGTATGTACGCAAAGCAGTGGCCAACTTTGCATACCAACATCGAGGAGCCTGACGCAAACCATACAAGGACTTGCGGAGCCTACACACCTTTCCTGTCAACCCATTACTGAAACCAGGAGGCAGACGCATATAAACTTCCTCAGCCAAGTCACCATGAAGGAAAGCGTTGTGTACGTCCATCTGATGTAACTCCCACTTACGAATAGCAGCGACAGTAAGAAAAGTGCGAACAGTCACCATTTTCACAGTGGGTGCAAAAGTCTCAACAAAGTGAATGCCCTCTTGCTGATGATTTCCAAAAACAACTAACCTGGCTTTGTATCTTTCAATGGTGCCATCAGATCGATGCTTGATTCGAAACACCCACATACACCCAAGAGCAGTTTTACCGGGAGGCAAATTCTCTATAGTCCAAGTGGCATTAGCTTCCAAGGCCGCAATTTCCTCTGCCATCGCTTTTCTCCATCTTGAATCACGCATTGCCTCTTTAAAGGAGGTGGGCTCCACTTCAGCAGAAACAGCTGCAAGAAACTGTCGGTGTGCAATAGAGAAAGCATTACAATTCACATAATGTGCTATAGGATAAGGAGTACCTGAGACTTCAACTGGAATGGGTGAAGCTGTAGGGGGAACCATTGTCGTGTTAGTTTTCTTGGGAACAGAACGCCATGAAACATAGTCCTTATGCCTAACATTCTCAAATTTCTCGCGCTTGCCGCGACCAAGCTCATCATCATCCAAAACAGTCTCAGCTGTATCATCCCTCATCCCACTCTGTTCCGCCTCAACGGAATCATCGCGCTGCGAGGATGAGCTGACAGCTTTGGGGATCTGTGGCGGTGGCGAAGAAACAACATCATCATGATGTTGCTGCTGTTGGGTGGCATCAGTTATAGCACGTTGTGGCTGTTGTTGTTGCACATCATCATGTTGCCTATCCCAAAACTGATCACCCCTATCATCTGTACAATGTACATCATCATCAAATGCTTGACAAAGTTTATCAGGATGTGAGGAATGCAAGTGCGCCAGTTCTTCTTGATTAGCCAAAGGAAAAATATCTTCAAAGAATTTCACATCCCGTGACTGAAAATAATCCCCTGTTTCAAGATCAAACAAGTGCCACCCTTTCTTTCCAAAAGGATACCCAAGAAAAATACACCGACGACTGCGACTGTCAAACTTGTCTCGAGGATTAAGCTTCTTAGCGTAGCACAAGCACCCAAAGACTCTAAGAGAGCTAAGATTAGGGACACGCCCATAAAGCAACTCATAGGGCATCTTTCCTTCAAGCACACGGGAGGGAGTTCTATTAATCAAATAGGCAGAAGCCATCACACATTCACCCCAAAATCAATAGGCAAGCAACCTTGAAAGCGCAGAGCACGAGCAACATTAAGAATATGACGGTGTTTGCGTTCTACTCTAGCATTCTATTGAGGTGTTTTAACATTTGAGGTTTGGTGAATGATGCCATGTTCCCGAAAATAATTACCAAGACCCTTAAACTCTGACCCATTATCACTCCTCACAATTTTGACTCTTTTCCCGAACTGACGATCAACCAAGGCAAAGAAATTTAACATTAAACGAGGCACCTCATCTTTGGTTTTCATTAAATATACCCACACACATCTTGAAAAATCATCCACAAGAGTCAAAAAATAACGAGAGTTGCAAGCACGATTCTTATGATAAGGACCCCAAACATCACAATGTATCAACTCAAATAAAACATCTGCTTTATTTTCACTCAACGGAAAAACAGTACGAGTCTGCTGGGCTCGATGACAAATATCACAAGGCTTAGTTTCTAAATTATTTTTGGTCTTACTGACTTGAGGAAGGAACTCCAAAGCTTGTAGGGATGGATGTCCCAGCCGCTTGTGCCACAGTTCCATAGTCTCTGTCCCTGTTATGACATTAACACGAGCCGGTTCCCCCATCTTCAAGTAATAGAGCCCATCATTCAGCTTACCCACTCCAATCGTTTTCCTCAAGGTACGGTCCTGTACAACACATTCAGAATCAGTGAATTGTATGCTTAATCGTCCAAAAGCAAGTTGAGAAACCGACAGCAGATTGCAATTGAATACAGGAGTAAACAACACATTCGACAGAACAAGACCGTCATTCATCTTCACACTCCCTATTTTAGTTGCCTCTACGATAACACCATTAGGCAAACCAATTTGAACAGGACGAATAGTTTGGCAGGAATCAAATAAATTCTCATCACAGCAAACATGAATCGAGGCACCACTATCAACAATCCAAGTATGAACATCCTTACCATTCATCCTAACATGATTCGTAGTGGCCGATACCTCACCATGAAGGGTGTTAGTTTTGGCCGGTTGAGCATTATTCAACGAATTCGACCCATCTCGGCCGCGGCCTACCCCAGGGCGCCTTGGTTCCCGACCGTCTGGATACCCATGCTTCTCCCAACAACGATCCTCGAGATGACCAGGCTTTCTACAGAAGGTGCATTTCAGTGGAGGACGTGTAGCCCCCCTGTCTTTGACCCTTGCGACGCATTGCCCCGAACAGCAAAGGCCATAGGTGTGGCTGTTTCTGCCCTCTGCTGAGTCAAGAACCGAACTTCCTCCTCTTGTACAAGTCTTGAGTAGACAATGTGAAGAGACGGCAAAGGTTCGATCCCTAAAATATTTGATCGAACATTGGCATAATAAGTCTCAAGACCCATTAGAAATTCACGTACCTGGTTAGTTTCACGCCGTTTATGATAAGCAGCGTTCAAATCACATTTACAGCCTGAACACGAGCATGAAGGTAGAGCATCAAAGTCATTGATGTCATCCCACAATTTCTTCAATCGTCCATAGTAGTCCATAATAGACTCACCATCCTTTTGCTTGCAATCCGCTATCGCTGACTTTAACTGATAGATTTTAATGCCATTTCCCAACGAAAAATGCTGTTTAATATCATCCCACAAATCACGAGCGGTGTCACGATATGAGATGGTAGAACGAATGCTTGGGTCAATTGTATTAAAAATCCAAGCAACAATCATATAATTAACTGTCCACCAATCATCAAGATCAGCGGAACCATCTTCGGGCCGAGGAACAGTGCCATTAATGAACCCCAATTTCCGTTTTGCACCCAACGAAACTCGAAACCCTTTAGCCCATTCTTCATAATTTGGCCCCTTGAGAACTATGTGAGTTATGACGGTTCCCGGGTTATCATTTGAAGCAAGAGCATAAAGAGGATTTGACAGTGATGATTTCTTCTCATCTACCATGTTTTGTCCAAGGATCAAAAGCACGGCTCTGATACCATAATAAACAAAAGAAAGCACAAGGAATTTGAGCAAAGTGATCTGTACTGCCATTCATTGATTGGGTTGTTGTTTATATACAACTTCTCATGATCATAATAACAGAAGGCAATAATAAGAAATCCCCTCATTTAGGAAGCTACCTAGTAATTGGCCTAGAATAATGCTATTGACAATATTATCCAAAGATAACAATATATACAAAATGTACAGCTAATACCTTTCATCTTCTGTTCCTACTTACAATCAAATGGTTGGGGTTGCAGATGAATTAACTCTTAATCTACACCCTTGCTCAAATGGTTGAGATTGCAGATGAATTGATTTACACCCCGCAATGAGATCAATCGAGGAAAGGTGACATTGAATATATTCAAGACAAGCTTGAATTTTGTGTTAAGTTTTTTATATTAACTGGGCTTTCAACAAACGAGTCATGTATACAAGCTCAAATGAGTTTTTATCCCAAAACCAATTGGCAATGGGTAGAGTAACTCACAAGCTTGTATACAATACCCACTTTAATACTCTAACACACTCCAACACGCCCCTCAAGTGTAGGCTACTATGTTAAGTTTTTTATATCAACTGGGCTTTCAACAAACGAGTCATGTATACAAGCTCAAATAAGGCTCCATCCCAAAACCAATTGTCAATGGATGGAATAACTCACAAGCTTATATACATGCTCAAGCCCTTTAATTTCATCAATGTGGGACAACACCCATTTCATATTTTCTAAATTTTTATCAATGTGGGACAATACCCACTTTTATACTCTAATATTTTGCAAACCGAGTTTAGTATGTTTTGTGGTACTAATCCACATGGGTTCTATGATTTTCATAAGCAGATATGGAAGGATTTTAGTATTGACTAAGATTTAAGCGTAAGCTTTACGTGATGTGATTTTTCTTGTGAAATTTGTTTTGATTGAAAAGCATGATTTGACTTTGCAAAGGATTATTTTATTTTTTAATAAGAAGATCTATGATATTGGATTATCCATTTATCCTAAGCAATATTACAAGCACCAATCATTTGCAGTTGAATTTATTAAAAATGAGTAGGCAAGTTCTCCAATTAAAAAGATGGAAGACAAACTTTGTTTCAATAAATGACATCAAGTTTGCTGCAAGTATTCTACCATACTATATTTGTGGCATTAATAAACTTTGCCCTTTTTATGTTTAAGGGAAGGACATCATATCCAGTATAGTGTAAGAGGGATAGCATATATAACTCTTGCAAAAAAGGTGATAAACATTAGATTTGATGAATCACAACATATCTTCCCTTCATTAGGAGAACGAGGAATTGATTTTTCTGTAAGTAGTTTTCCGCCAACATAGGT
This sequence comes from Carnegiea gigantea, assembly GCA_029747015.1. Taxonomy (NCBI): domain Eukaryota; kingdom Viridiplantae; phylum Streptophyta; class Magnoliopsida; order Caryophyllales; family Cactaceae; genus Carnegiea; species Carnegiea gigantea. The sequence continues at coordinate 151,273 of JAKOGI010001217.1, forward strand.
GACTACGTATTAGAAAAAGACGATGAAGTTTTATGATATTGAGATGTTCTCACATAAAAATTTGCATTAGTATTTTATGCAATAAAAATTGAAAATTATAATTTTGAGACACGATAGTATCACTTAAAGCATGTGTGAACATCCATTAGGAAGAAGTTTTAAAATGTATAATTGCAAGTACACAACGTAGTTGTATGTAACTAACCAATAATTACAGGGTATCCGCAAGGAGTAATTCAAGCTAGGCTAATTGAAAAAGAATTGATTTGAAAATGAAACTAATTAGTCAGAACACAATAATGGGCTGGGGATGTGAATTCACTGCCAAATTAACCAATTAATTAAGTCTAGTCCCTAACTTACCCAAACTATCCTAGTAGTTAAGAATGATCGATTGCACCGTCAAAGTTCACATATGTTCATTTTAAGGGCCAGGGCTAGTCTAATTAGCCTAATGCTTATTTTCATGAGGTTAGCCGAATTAGATCACAAAAGTAGCAATCTCAGACCTAGGTAGTATGGAGACCATTTTTATATCCAAATTTCAACTATTCTCCCTCCGCACGCTAGAGAATTGAACTTACCTCTTAATAAGTTAACCAAATAAAAAAATAGATGAATGTTCTTTTAAGCATTTTATCGAACAGTTAGCAAGTATGAGAGAAATGTACTAATTGTAAGGATGGTTGAAGGAGTTTACTAATTATGCCACATAGGGGCTGATCACAACCCAAGAAACATAAATCAACTGCTAATTGTATGCTAAACACAATAAAATTAAACATTAACCTACACTAATGACAAAAGTAACAAGCATAAATTAGAGAGAGAAAATTAACTTAACGTAACCTAACCTAGCAAGCTAATTAGTAATAAAATAACACTAAAAGCTAAGCATTTAAGCTAAACCTAATCAACAGACCTCAAATCTTAACACCATAAAACAAGCATGAAGACATAGAGAGAGAGGCGAAAGAGAAAAACTTAGACCTGTGTAACTTGAAATCTTCACAATCCAATAAGGGGCTGTTTGATGAATGAAAACGGAATGGAACTTGAAATTTGAGGGTTCAAGTTACTTTCTTTATTGTTTAGTGAGAGTTTTTAAGGAAAGAAACTTGATTACCCCAAATCCAAGGAACATGAACCCCCACTTACGAGGGGTATCAAGTCCCACTTATGAGAGGTATCAAATTCCTTCCAAATCCAAGGAACTTGAACCCCTCGCTTATGAGGGCTATCAAGTGCCCAACCTCGAGGGATGAACATATGTTCTGAAAAAATAAAAGAAAACAATTTGTTTTTTATTTGGCAGCCATGAGCTTCTTTCATTCTCAATTCCCACATCTCCATTTCTATTCTCACTAACCCATAAACCTAGAGAGAGAGAGAGAAAGAGAGAGAGAGAGAGGAGAGATCCCAGCTGGCTCGCCATCGGCTGCCAAGTCGCCTCCGGCCGTCGAGTCGTCGACGCTGTCGCTTGCCGTTGTTCGCTGACCCCTCATCTTCATCTTTTTCGGTTTTTTTTTTGGGGGTGGTTGGGTTAGATCTGTGCTAGTATGGCCATCATGGATCATTTGTTGTTCCAGATCTTCATCTTTCTTGTGTTGAAGCTTGGTGTGGGTTCATTATAATTTTTCTTTTTGAGTTTTTTGGTGGGTTTATGATAAGCTTGGTGTGAGTTTGTATAAGAAACAAGATGAAATAGGAATAAAAAAGCAGCAACATGAAAATTAAAGAGGGGAGAGATTTATTTATTTTTTTCTATAATTTTTTTGGGATTTTTGGTTTTTGTTTATGGGTGAATTGAATTTTTGTTTTTTTCTTTTGCAGAGAGAAAATATTGAGAATGGAGCTTAATTGAAACCTTAGTGAGTTTTCTTGGATATTAAACAAAGTTAAAAATAATTAATTGTAAATAAATGTAATGAAATTGAGTACTCAAATGGTTAGGAAATAAGGTGTTGAAATTTCATTTTTAGCAAAGTCTCAAATAATAAAAATTAAATAATAATTTCTAATTGCATATAATATGGCTAAAATAAAAATAGGTTTGATTCCATTCCATAATTAATCACCAAACAGCAAGAACTTGAACGTGATTCCGTTCCAGTTTTCACCAAACAATTGAATTTAAAATTCAAGTTTCATACCCAACCCTTCAAGGTTCAAGTCTTGATTTCATTCCATTTCTGTTTTTCTCACCAAAAATGGCATAAACTTGATTCTCAAAATCAACGTAATCTAACCTAAATAACCTACTTTATTCTCCCCTAGTGGGCTTTAAGAGGTTATAACCCAAAACCTAATAGAGCTCCTAAAAACTCATGCAAAAGGCCCCCACTCCGATTGAGCTCAAAATATATGCTTAAATAGCCCCGAGACACGCTTGAGGCAGACAAGAGCAAAGTAGTGTGACAGTGTAGCTAAGGCGTACCATGACCGTACTCTCGACACAATTTGAGCATGTCAGATGACACATCCATGTAATGGTCATGGCTGGCTTTGAAGGTAAGTAACAGGACACAGGCATCATGCTATGGCTGGCACATCGATGGTCCAAGGCATCAACGACACGTTCACGGAGGTAGTGGAGGGTGCTCACATGGCAGTGGCATGGATGCTCCAAGGCTTGTCATGAATGTCCATAAGCCCAGCAAAAGGTTCACCTTGGTAGCAGGAAATTTCTTAAGCTTCGATATGGTATGGGCTTTTAAATCTCTAGCGGAAACTTCACGACATGAACCTTCGACGGCTAGGTGAAGAGGCATTGATGAACTTTAGTTCTTCAACCTTCCCAAGATTGAAGCTTGAATCCCCGGACTTCCTTGGTTTGACTTTCTTACAAAATGAAATAAAATAACTAAAAATCCTAATATTATGTCATTTTGTGAGCCTAAAATTAGATAATAAAAGGCATAAAATATATGACAATTATGAGCTAGCGATACTTGGTAGATGACTATATTAATAGCACCACCGCTAGGGCACTATCATTAAGAAGAATACATATATGACAGAGAGACAGAGAGAGAAAAGGGATATTTCATTTGGTACCCTTGTATTTTTGAAAAATTCATTTGGTGCACAGTGTTCAAATAAATATAAGTTCTAATAATAATAATAATAATAATATTTAACAATGTAAATTTATAGAACACATCATTATTTTCATGTTGTGTACCAAATGAAGCCTTTAAAAATACAAGGGCGCCAAATAGAATATATCCTTAAAAAAAAAAAAAAATCCCATGGCCCATAAGGAAAAAAATGATAGTATATCAAGTTTGAATCAGAAGCTACCCCATTAAAAACTCTCACTTCAAGATATTTGACATACTATGCTGCATGCATAATCCAATTCTTAGATTAAGATTTAATCATACATAAACCCAAGGAGCGATTCCTTTACCTTATTAGTTTGAGCATGCATTTACAACATATATTTACAAGTCTAAAAATAAAAGAATAATATCCATGCAGCATGTATAATTATTAAAAGGCAATACCAAAGATATTTTTTGAAAGAGAATGTTATAAGTGTTTAAAAAGCTAACTGCAATCTTTCTTAAAACTAGTTGTGTAACGGTGCGCAACAAATGAATCAAATTTTAGACTACGGATTTCCTTTTTAATATTCGAGGGAATTTGCTGAGGCTGATATAGTTCTTTTTTTTTTTGGAACCAAGTTTGTTCAACAATACTAATTAGCATAATGTCATAATCAGTAATTAAGATGGGGATCAAATTACACAAAATGTAATCATACTAAAAAGAATAAAAATGTCAGAGAGGCGGTAGTATATTGGGTACATCATATTATGGCATATATTGTAATTATACTATATCAATTACTTTCCTCAATTTGTACAGCCTTAGGTATCTACTTTTCCATAAGTTTTATATTCTTAGGAGTCTATTTTTGGTCAATAATATTTTGCGTACGCACCATGCTTAATAAAAGGACACCGGTTATGTGAGAGCACCTAGAGACCATTCTCTCCAAACACTAAAAATTCTCATGGTATCAGAGCCCTGGTAAATAACCAATGTTTCTCTCAAAATCTCACCACACAAACCGACAGCCATGTACGGCAAAAACAACCAAGAACCAAAAAAAGGATGCAGAGATCGAAAAAATCAACATCAGTGTTGATCCAAGAAACCTGCAATCACCATACTATTTCTGTACCTAGGATAGCCCGAGTAACATTATCAGCCCTGTGACTCTTAATGTTGACAATTACACAAGTTGGAAACGGTTGATTGTCAATGCTTTAAAATCAAAAAATAAAATCGGTTTCGTTGATGGCACAATAACCAAACCACAAAAACTCTCACCAGAGGTCCATGCCTGGGAGAGATGCAACTCCATGGTTATAGCTTGGCTATACAATGTTATAGACAAGAATATCTATGGATCTGTTGCCTATGCTGAAACAGCTAGACAGATCTAGATTGACCTTGAGGAAAGGTATTCACAAGCCGATGCCATCAAAATTAAGCAAATAAAAAGGGAACTGACCTTAACAACACAAGGAAAACTCAGTGCTGCCGATTACTTTACAAATTTGAAGGCTTTATAGAATGAATTGGGCAACTACCAGGTCATAAAGAGGTGTACCTGTGGGGCTGGAAAAGACATGAGCAAACAAATGGAAGATGAGAAAATTCATCAATTTCTGATGGGATTAGATTCAGACCTCTATAGCACGGTTCAATCTAATATTCTCTCACTAGAACCACTTCCCAACCTGAACAAAGTGTATGCATTTGTCATATGGGAAGAACGGCAACAAGCCTTGGCAAAATGAATGGAGAATCGTGATTCGATTGAAGGGGCTGCATTTAAAGCATCTGTAAGCGTGAATCGACCCCCTTCGAACAACAACCATGGTCGAACTTTGAATCGACCAAAGTGCCACCACTGTCCAAAACTTGGCCACTTGAAAGAACAATGTTTTGAATTGGTGGCATATCCACCAAATTGGGGAAATCAAAGGCCAAATCGGACAAATCAAGGAAGAGGCAAAGGAAACCCGACGCTGTGGACCAATGGAGGAAGTCGAGAAGCGCAGGAAGAAGGGGGCAAGGTTCAGGAAGCACATGATATGGCATGAGCAATCTGAGAAATGGAGGGAAACTCTTGGCAGCCGGTTTTGAAGGGAAAGCAAAGGAGGCTGGGACTAATGCCCAAAATAGGTTTGGTGGGCTTACACAAGCCATAAACAAAGAGTCATACATACAAGCTCAAATGAGGTTCCAACCCAAAATCAATTGGCAATGGGTGAAATAACTCATAAGCTTATATATATGACCAAGCCCTTTAATTTCATCAATGTGGGACAACACCGACTTTCATACTCTTTGTATTTAATCAATGTAGGAAAATACTCACCTTCGTACTCTAACACGCCCCCTCACGTGTGGGATGCTAACAATGTCCAATACATGTACACAATTTTTAATCAAACGAGATGGTGGCAAATCAAAATCGAGCAACCTTGCTCTGATACCATGTTAAATTTTATATATCAATTGGACTTTTAACAACGAGTCATGCATATAAGCTCAAATAAGGTTCCAACCCAAAACCAATTGGTAATCCCCGTATGGCCCTTTGGATCCCGGTTTTCCCTCTCCCTCGCCTGGGCCAACCCAGCTTGCTGTCTCCATCGTGTCCTCGCCTACGCCTTTGTCTTCGACTCAGCCCACATTTCTCGGACAGGGGAAGCCGACTGTTCCTCTATCTACTTCTCGGCCCCAACACAGCCGGTGGCCACCCACACATCTTCAGGACTACTTATGTCATGCCGTTGCTTCTCAAGACCCCTTCTCATCACCGCTCCCGGCGTCCTCTTCAGGCACTCCTTATCCTCTATCTAATTTCATCCCCTATGATAAATTTTCTCCTTCTCACTGAGCTCTTCTAACAGCCATCACATCCAATGATGAGCCTTGAAGTTTCAGTAAAGCAGCTAGTCAACCTCAGTGGCGCGAAGCTATGGCTAAGGAAATTCATGCCTTGGAGGCCAATCACACTTGGGATTTTACTCCACTACCTCCTGGGAAAATAGCACTTGGATGCAAATAGGTGCACAAAATTAAGTATCATGCCGACGGGTTCATTGAATGCTACAAAGCTCGACTTGTGGTTCTAGGGAATCACCAAGTCAAAGGTGTAGACTTTAATGAAACTTTTGCCCCTGTGGCTCGCATGGTCACCGTTCGGTGTATTCTTACTATTGATATCTCCAAGGGTTGGGGCTTACATCAAATGGATGTCCACAACGCGTATCTTCATGGTGATTTGGATGAGGACATCTACATGAAACCACCGCCTGGTTTTACTCCGCCTCAACCTCACTTCGTGTGTAAATTGTGGAAATCTCTCTATGGTCTCCGGTGAACTGCACGACAATGGTATTTTAAACTTGTCACAGCTCTCCAAGATTATGGCTTCAACCAATCCCCATTGGATAACTCTTTCTTCATTTATCGTCACGATGGTGTCTTTCTTGTCCTTCTGGTCTATGTTGATGACCTCATGTTAACAGGTAATAGCTCTACTCACTGTGAAGCCTTTAAGGTCTATTTGAATAAGCGTTTCAAGTTAAAGGACCTTGGCTCACTAAAGTACTTCTTGGGGATTGAAGTGGCTCAGTCTTCTAAAGGTCTTTTCTTATGCCAGTGTAAATGCACTCTAGACATTCTAACTGAAACAGGTTTGCTTGGGGCCAAACCGGTTTCTTTCCCTATGGAGCAAAAGCTCCGCTTGATGAGTGACTCTGGTGACCCACTTCCTAATCCCTCACAATACCATCGTCTCATAGGATGGTTCACTTATCTCACCATCACTCGCCCTGACATTACCTATCAAGTTTACGTGCTGAGTTAGTTCATGCAAGATCCTCGTCAAGAACATTGGGATGCTGCTATACGTGTGCTCCGCTACTTGAAGTCTAGACCGCGACAGGGTATCTTGCTTTCTCCCACTTCTACCCTTGCTCTTTAAATCTACTGCGACTCCGATTGGGGGAGCTGTCTGATGTCTCGCCACTCTGTCACCGGCTATTTTGTTCAGCTTGGCCACTCTCCTGTCTCCTGGAAAACGAAGAAACAGGACACGGTTTCTCACTCATTCACTAAAGCCGAATATCGCGCTATGGCTAATGCTACAAGTGAAGCTGTTTGGTTGCGCAACTTACTGACATCATTCGGTTTGTCTATCCCTCCAGCTCTCATGCGTTGTGACAATCAGGCTGCCTTACACATTGCCACTAATCCTGTCTTTTATGAATGTACCAAACATATCGAAGTGGATTATCATTTTGTGCGTGAACAGTTGGTTTCCGGAGCTATTGTCACTTGTTACACCCCTACCATGGAGCAGCTTGCGGATATCTTCACCAAGACCCTTGACCAACGGCAGTTCCATTATCTTCTTGGCAAGTTGGGTGTTGCTCATCCCCACACTCCAACTTGAGAGGGAGATCATATTATGATATATATAGAAATTATACTGTATCATTTACTTTCCTCAATTTGTATAGCCTTAGGTGTCTACTTTTTCATAAGTTGTATATTCTTAGGAGTCTATTTTTGGTCAATAATATTTTGTGTACCCACCATGCTTGATAAAAGGACACTGGTGATGTGAGGGCACCTAGACAACATTCTCTCCAAACACTAAAACTTCTCATAATACTCCATCCAAGTGATGCCTATGCATGATACTATGTGTCATGGTTTGCCTGTTGAATAAATCCAAATTACTTGACAATAGTTAGATTCAATCCTTATCGGTAAGGGTCCCTCTTCTAGAAAACCATGATGCCTCAACCTTGTCAGAGTAGGAGGTAGACCCAAACTCATGCGAAATAGAACCATGGTTAAGCTTATTTAAAGTAGAGTTCGAAAACGGGTCGGGTTAGGTTGACCGATTTAATAAAAGGTCAATTTCGTATCAACTTTGCAAATAGCTTAGATTTACCTAAAATTGAAAAATAACATATTTTCACGCTAAACGGTCAAATTATGTCCATTTCGAGCCGAAATCAATTTGGTTCAGGTCGGGTCTGTGTTTCTATTAGCAAATTCAGGTTGGGTTCGTGTCGTGCTATCGCATCGAGTCAAGCTTTCCTAACTCTAATTTAAAGCACTAGAGTGAAGGTAGAGCACAATGTGATGAAAAGAGGCAAGACAACAAGAGAATAAAGTATTCGTGAGCATGTAAATTAGAATCGAGCTAAAACAAACTCTCAAAAACGAGGATATGATTTGACGAATGGTTTTTGTCTGGAGGCTAAGAATCTTCTTATCTACAAAGGTATCTCTTGAGTGAGAAATAGAAACCATTAACAATAAAGCAAAATCTAGAATCAATTCTTATTAAATGAATCATGAGCCTCTTGGACAGCAAGGTTCCTAATCTTCCATATATGCTGTAAAACATCAGTGAACCAAACTCATGTCATGATCCAACATGATGCGCTACGCTACTACGAATCATAGCATATCTGGCGGTTATGATCTTGTTTTCTTGAACCAAGTCTACCAGTAAACAAGTGTAGCACCACATGTATAACATAAGATCATGTTCTTTTGAAATCAAATCTACCAGTGAATAAGTGTAGCACCAGATGTGAAACATTAATGAGCCAAACCCCTATCATGATCGAATATGATACACTAAGTTAAATATCAATAATAGCATATTTGGCCGCTAAGTGCTAGGTGATAATTTGTCCTATTTTTCGTGCCCTTTTTACCTAATTTTAGCTCATATAATAATATAATTTTTAGGGTTTTTACTTGTTTTATTTGCTTTTGTAGGTAATAAACTTCAAATCGAGCTAACGTCGTGAAAAGGAGCGAAGATAGATAAAAACAGCGAAAGCAGGCATGAAAGGGTGTTTGGGGGGGCCGAACCATCGCATCAGAAAAATGGCACGGTGGGACCGTGCCATGTGGTGTTGCCATGCCACCTTGGCCCGATGGGACTGTGCCATGTGGCACGGTCATGCCCCCCCGGGCCGTCGTTCGGTCTCGCGATTCTATTTAAAACCTCCTCCGGCGTTTTTTTCGGGGGTCGTTTGGGGGTTCTTTGATGCGATTTTTGGGGTAGTTTAGTTTAGGTTTTAGGGAATAAAAACCCCATTAGGAGGATTAGATTAGGATTTTAAATTGTAATTTCGGATTCAAACTTGTGGATTTTCAAGTTCATTCAATGATTGAAGCATAAGTTTTCTGTCCTCTTTCTCTCTCTATTTTTGTTATCTATGTTCATGTTTTAGTTTACAATCTTTTGTGATCTTTAGTGATTATAGTTGTAAATCTTGGATTGTGATTAGCATCTTGATGACTGATTGATCTTTGTTTGGGCCTTTACCCCTCTTGTTTATGCTAGAATCTAAGATTTTCTCTCACGCCCGCCAAGTATTCGATGAAATGCTCGAAGGAGTTTTCATCCTTGTTTTGGGGCAATTAACTTATACTGAGAGGTGAGGTTGATTGTCTAGTGTAGGTAGAGTGAATATTCTGGATTGGGACATGAAAATAGTTTCAGTCGCTAGCTAGGTTAAAGGTTGTTAATCTTGTAGTCTAATTGACCTAATCCCATAAAAATAGGTGGTTAGAACATTTAGACTAGCCTATTGACCCTTGAGAGATGGATTAGGTGACCTCAACGATGCAACCGATCAACTCTGAATGCTAGCATAGATAGGAAAGGTTTGGGCTTGACTTGATTACTTGGTTTATCTTAGTCTAATCATAGTCCTTTTGTTTTCGCTTTAGTAGTTTAGTTCTATTTTCCATTCCTTCAGTTTTACCTAACTTGAGACGCTTTAGTTAGTTCTGCTACTTGGAAACCCAACTCTCTGTGGATGACACCCCTAGTACTCAACGATGCACCTTGCACTTGGAGTTTATAAATATTAAAACTTTCTTCCTATCAAGTTTTTGGCGCAGTTGCCGGGGAAGTTGGCATCTTTCAATATTGGGGTTTACTTGAGCATTCGAGATTAGGCCTTTTTAGAAAATCCCAAAAAAAAGAAAAAAGTTTAAAAAATTAAAAATTTCAAAAACTTCAAGATGGCTATTTTCCATTTACCTCAATTTGAGCATGAACCTTTTTGGCACTACTTGTCTTGGTTGAATGATTATCGTGCTCAATATGTGCTTTTTGAGTATGAAAAATGAAAAATATGTGATACTATGCTTGAGGGGATAACACCTGAGACTCGAGTCATCCTTGAGTCCATGTGTTATGGCAATCTGATGATGCTAGGGACCCATATCATCACTACTCTTCTTACCGTCATGTGTTGTGCTCTTTTTGCTAATCTTTTGACCATGATGTGCATTCATATCCCTATTATAATATCTCTTATGAGTGTCATGCTAGACTTAGTGATAGGGAAAATGCACGAGCAACATACGTGCTTTGTTAGTGAGATGAGGGAGTGCGGCCTATTGCATGAGACCGACCCTAGACTAACCTCCCCTAGACTAGAGGTTAGTCTCTATGAGGATTGCGAGTCTTCCTTTCCCCTAGAGTCAAGTTTTGTTGATGATATACCTTACACTGACCTAGAGGAAGCACCCGACCCTCCCTTGACCTCTTCATCACTTGTTGCTCCATCCTCTACTAGCACACTCATAGGCACTACCATCAGTGCTTTGAGCTTACATGTTTCTCCCCTTCATTTAGCTCAGTGCACGGAGTTAGAGATGGGTGAGCCATATAGAGGTGATGTTCCTGTTTTTGAGGATGATTTTCCTACTTGGTCGAAAGAACCTATCTTAGTTGAGTCATATCTTAAGGAGGCTCCTTTTGAGGAGTTGTGTGATGATAGTTTAGTGATTGGTGCCGCTCCTAGCATTGAGCATATCAAACTAATTTGCACCGAGCAACTTGACTTGACCCCCATTTTGTCCCCCTTACCTCTCACCATACCCTCTCACTTGCATGCATTCCATGAGTCCATAGGTAACATTCGAGGGTATAACCCCTCCTTGGACCCTTATTTTGCATACCTAGAGGAGATGCCTAGGAAAATTGAGTGGACTACTTTCTTTAATTATTATTTCGATTTTTTTATGGCATTTGATAAGTTTAAGAGGCACTAACTCTATTTGCTACATCTTTACTAGTGTTCTCTTACTTACATCCCTTTGAGATGCATGCAAAGGCACACGATAAGCTCTTACGAGCTTTGATGGCGTCCGAGCTGATAGTTCGAGTCTTTAGAGACAAGGAGTGGTTGATGCTCCTTAAGCCGCCGTGGCATAGTTTGGGTACAATCAGCACCCGACCTGGTATAATGATTCTCACCCTTCCCCCCTTCTTTTTATTTTTTATTTTCTCTCTTTTTGTTTTTGTTTAGCTGTGGATATTAGGATTGTACTTTTGTGGTGATCATTTTGAGGAGAAATTTGGGATGTTGTTGAGCCATTGATGGCTATGATCACCGTTTTTGTGTTTTTGTGGATATTTGTGTGTTGTTATTGGTGGTGTTGATGAATTGGTATATCTTTATTTTTGGTGGTTAGTTTTGTCTATATGTGTGGTCTTGTTTTTGATTCGGTGAGTGTTTTTGAGAGAGTGTGCTAGCTTGTACATGTGTGTAGGTTTAGTATTCTTGTATGTTGTTTGTTTTATTTTGTGTGTCTTGTGTGTGATTTTGTTTTCTTTGTTTTTGTGTGTTTTGTGGTTGGTGATGACTCTTAGCTCTCAATGAGGACATTGTGAGATTTAGGTGTGAGGGTGGGGTCATCTATCCTTTTCTTCTTATTTTTGTGAAAATTTTTCATCTATTTTTGATTAGCCTTGATCTGCGGTACCTTGGCTATTAGCTTGTATATAAATATAATGTGCATGATAGATATTCGTCCTAAGTCTATCATTTTATGCCTCAGTTCTAACCCCAACAATCCATTGTAATTTTGCAATCCAGTCCTGATTTATGTATTAGCATTATCTTACATTCTTAGTCTTCCATGATCGGCTCTCCTACTTGTCTACTCCACAGTTATCTTTGTATGTGCTTACATCCCTTTTCCAAAAACAAAAACAAAAAGAAAAAGAAACAAACTCATGCGCTACTGGGTGTATCCCTTTGAGGCATGGCAAGAGTTTGGAATGACGAAGAAGAAGAAAAAGAAAAAAAGGGGGGAAGAAAAGAGTTTGGAATGACAAGTACCCCTTTGAGGCATACGCTACTGGGTGCTACCCTTTGAGGTAATACTATTATTGGAGAAACTTATTTTCCATGCTAGCAAATCAATAAGGTAACTTGTGTCAGTTAAGTGAGATTAAGTTTGATTTTGGTAAGCTAAAGTCTTAGGGTGATGATACACTTACACACCAGGCACAAGGATGGATTCAATGTTCTAATGCATCGTGGGGTGAAAAACTGATATCTGGATGTCATTCTTTGGGATGATGTGTCCTGAAATACATATAATGCTTGTGTACAGACTGATATTTGAGTTACTAGGGGGTTTTGGTTAATCCAATTGTGTACAGTTTATCCCGATATATATTTTGTGTTTTATCATTTTTATTTTTCAATTTTTGTTTCTCTTTTCTTTGTTTTCCTTTTTGAGATTTTGTGGGTATATCTTTTGCAAACCCTCACGAGACCTCACTCATCCACTTGGGGGAACTAAGGGGTTTAAAACGCTTGTTGCATACGCTAAATGCAACTGTAATTTCTACGACAGTGAGTTAGGTTTCTAGGTTAGTTTTTATTTTGTTTTGCTCGAGAACGAGCAAAAAATAGGTGTGGGGATATTTGTTAGGTGATAATTTGTTCGATTTTTCGTGCCCCATTTACCTAATTTTAGCTTGTATAATAATATAATTTTTAGAGTTTTTACTTGTTTTATTTGCTTTTATAGGTAATAAACTTCAAATCGAGCAAACATCGTGAAAAGGAGCGAAGATAGGTAAAAACAGCAAAAGCAGGCATGAAAGGGTGTTCGGGGGGGCTGAACCACTGCGCCAGAAAAATGGCAAGGTGGGGCCATGCCATGTGGCACGGTCATGCCCCCCAGGAAGTCGTTCGGTCTCGCGATTCTATTTAAAGCCTCCTTCGGCGTTTTGTTCGGGGGTCGTTTGGGGTTTTTCGATGCGATTTTTAGGGTAGTTTAGTTTAGGTTTGGGGGAATGAAAAACCCATTAGGAGGATTAGATTAGGATTTTAGATCATAATTCAAGATTCAAGCTTGTAAATTTTCAAGTTCATTCAATGATTCAAGCATAAGTTTTCTCTCCTCTTTCTCTCTCTATTTTTATTACCTATATTCATGTTTTAGTTTACAATCTTTTGTGATGTTTAGTGATTATAGTTATGAATCTTGAATTGTGATTAGCCTCTTGATGACTGATTGATCTTTGTTTGGGCCTTTACCCCTCTTGTTTATGCTAGAATCTAAGATTTTCTCTCACGCACACCAAGTGATCGATGAAATGCTCGAAAGAGTTTTCATCCTTGTTTTGGGGCAATTAACTTATGCTAAGAGGTGAGGTTGATTGTCTAGTGTGGGTAGAGTGAATAGTCGGGATTGGGACATGAAAATAATTTCAGTCGCTAGCTAGGTTAAAGGTTGTTAATCTTGTAGTCTAATTGACCTAATCCCATGAAAATAGGTAGTTAGAACATTGAGACTAGCCTATTGACCCTTGAGAGATGGATTAGGTGGCCTCAACGATGTAACCGATCAACTCTGAATCCTAGCATAGCTAGGGAAAGTTTGGACTTGACTTGATTACTTGGTTTATTTTAGTCTAATCATAATCTTTTTGTTTTCGCTTTAATAGTTTAGTTCTATTTTCTATTCCTTCAGTTTTGCCTAACTTGAGACGCTTTAGTTAGCTTTGCTACTTGGAAACCCAACTCTCTGCGAACGACACCCCGAGTACTCAATGATGCACCTTGCATTTGAGGTCTATAAATATTAAAACTTTCCCCCTAACACTAAGATCTTGTGCTCTTAATCAAATCTACCTGTAATTAAGTGCAGTAGCTAAGATATTGTCCTCTTGAATAAAAAATATTACTAAACAAGCATAAAGCCTTTGTAAACACAAATTTCAAGTCTAAAAATAAACAAGACAAGAAATATTGACAAATTTAATATGTATTAATTTTAGAAGATATGGGTACAGTCTCTATGTATTTGTTACAAGTAAATAAATAAAAGTCCTCTGATTTGATCTCTAATTTGTACTTAAAGTGGGTCGATTGACTCAAATCCCGATTAAGTTGATTGATTTGACTTCCTTTGAATGAATTTCAATGAATTTGATCTTGAAAGAGGGCCTAAAAGGCTTGATATCAATCAAGACGAGTTTTCTTTGATCTTCAATGGTAGACGGCACGTGCTTTGATGGTGCTTCTGTCTTTTTTTAGAGAAATTAGCCCTTTGAGTCTTCAGAATTCCTTTGAATGAATGAATCTTCTCCCTCCCGAGTAGAAGGGAGTAATGCTCTATTTATAGGGAAAGAATCTCTATCCTTTACAAGGGTTTGCAACTTATTTGCCTTCTTGGGCCGTTGACTTATTAGTCAATTTGACAGGCAATTTAATAGTCAATTTGCTTGTTGACTTATTAATCATTTGAGTCATGGCTTGATAGTCAATTCGACCTAATTTATTTAAATAAATCAAATTAATTAAATGGGATAACCCAAATAATCAATTTATATTTATTTCAGGCATGGTTTTTATTACTAAATTTTCTATACCTACAAATTGCCCCCTCGAAATAGATCACGTACATAACCTTGGTGTTTAAGCGTGACTGACGTCTCAATTATTTTCTTTATTATGAGTAAGCCCTGCATCATATTTGGTGCAATTTTTGTAGGATGTAATCTTTAAAATATTTATGTCTCTTGCCAAAATATAAACAATTATTAACGCTCATAACGCTTCTTTCTTTAATTTTGAAGAATACATCCTGGATATATTTTTTGCAAGATTAGAGCTTTTTCTCCCTCCCCCATTTCTCTCTCCCCAATTTCTTTCTCTGTCGTGGTTGGATACTGCAGAAGATGGAAGCAGCTCACTGGAAATTACTTCCCTCTCCTCCATTGAATCACTTTGCTGCGAAAAGTTCTTGAAGCAACACCTCAGAAATTTGCTTTCAATTGGTCAGTCATGATTAATTCACCGAAGGAAGGCGACATCGCTGGCGACATCGCTATATTGCAGAAGAATGGGTTCATTCATTGAAAATAATTTCTTGCCTCAACACCTTAGAGATACTTATTCCCAATCACACCCAGCGCCACTGTTTCTCTTCGCATGCTTTTCTGTTGTGTTTCTTTTTTTGTCGTTTCGTGCTGCTTTGCCTTTCTACTTGGTTTTGCTTTTTTTTTTTTTTTGGATGCAGGCTGGTGTGCGAAGCCTCACTCATTGAATCAATAATGCTTCTAAGGCGAATATGCCCAAAAGCGAAAATTCTCCGTAAGATGAATTTTGATTTAATATAGGTTAATCTTTGAATGTATAAACCTTTTGGGTGCATCAACGGGTTAACCTTAAATCCTTCTAAGGCGAACTCCCAAAGGCAAAAATTCTCCTCAAGACGAATTTGAATTTAATATCGGTTAACCTTTGAATGTATAACCCTTTTGGGTGCATCAACGGGTTAACCTCGAATTTCCTCCTAAGGCGAACTTCCAAAGGCAAAAATTCTCAAGAGGCGAATTTAATTTAACATCAGTTAACCTTTAAATGTTTAACCCTTTTGAGCGCATCAGCGGGTTAACCTTGAATCCTCCTGGGGCGAATTTCCCAAAGGTGAAAATTCTCAAGAGGCGAATTTGATTTAATATCGGTTAACCTTTGAATGTTTAACCCTTTTGGGTGCATCAACTGGTTAACAAGGCGAATTTTCCAAAGGCGAAAATTCTCAAGAGGCAAATTTGATTTAACATTGGTTAACCTTTGAATGTTTAACCCTTTTGGATGTATCAACGGGTTAAACCTGAATCCTCCTAAGACGAATTTTCCAAATGCAAAAATTCTCAAGGGGTGAATTTGATTTAACATTCGTTAACCTTTGAATGTTTAACCCTTTTGGATGCATTCACAGGTTAACCTTGAATCCTCCTAAGGCCATCTTTCCAACGGCGAAAATTCTCCATAAGGCGAATTTTAATTTAATATCAGCTAACCTTTGCATGTATAACCCTTTTGGGTACATCAACGGGTTAATTTTGTATCCTGCAAAGGCAAAAATCCTCCTGTTTGTTGAAGAGCCTTTACTTGCATTTGCTCTTGTCTTCCTTTTTTTTTTGGTTGCTTTTGTAGGTTTGTCATTTGAAATGTCCGTTGCTTACAGCTTTGGACTAAATAGATCATGTTCTCTATGACTTGCCATACGGAAGTTTTTTTTTTTTTCTTTCTTGAATAGGTCCACCTTGAGTGATTTGCCCTATTTTTCTCACCCTTGGATGGCTTGCCCGTGCGATTTCGCCTCGGGTGCCTTTTCCTACTATAAGGATGGAGCTCACGTTATTATCGCCACCAACTCGAAGAAAGGGGACGTACGTCGCTACCAACTTGAAGGAAGAGGTTATGGCACTGTCGCTACCAACTTGAAGGCAGAGGCCTATGTTGTCATTGATGCTAACTTGAAGAGGGGTGGACATCTTGAACAATTAGGCTCTAGCGCTATTATCACCAAGTCAAAGGAAGAGATATATGTCACCATTGCCCCCAATTTGAATGAGTTCTAAGAATCTGCAACATTTTTGTGACAATTTAACATCTACTTAGATGACATAAATGTTTGCTCAACGGCTTGAGAGTCAGCAACTTCGATGATTTGTGGGTCTTGAACTTTGAAGACTTAGGCTTTTCTTAAACTTCAAACCCTTAGGAGTCTTAAGCTTTTGATAACTTGATAGTTCTAAACTTTTATAACTTTAGAGTCTTTACCTTTGAGGAACTAGGAGTCTTGCTTTGGATGAATTTCGACGACTTTGGCATCTTGAACTTTAAAGACTTAGGAGTCTTTATCATTAGTGACTTGGAGTCTTGAGAGTCTTGAACTTGGGAGACTTGGGTGTCTTTAATTTTGATAACTTGAGAGTCTTAAACTTAGGAGACTTAAGAGTCTTTAATGTTGATGACTTGAGAGTCTTTACTTTCGATGACTTGTGAGTCTTGAACTTGGAAGACCTAGTTGTCTTTAATTTTGATGATTTGAGAGTCTTTCTCTTTGATGACTTGTGAGTCTTAAACTTGGGAGACTTAAGAGTCTTTGATTTTGATGACTTGAGAGTCTTTCTCTTTGATGACTTGTGAGTCTTGTACTTGGGAGACTTAGTTGCCTTTAGTTTTGATGACTTGAGAGTCTTGCTCTTTGATGAATTGTGAATCTTGAACTTGGGAGACTTAAGAGTATTTGATTTTGAGGACTTGAGAGTCTTTCTTTTTGAGTCTTGAACTTACGAGACTTAGTAGTATTTGATTTTGATGACTTGAGAGTCTTTCTCTTCGATGACTTGCGAGTCTTGAACTTGGGAGACTTAAGAGTCTTGATTTTGGTGGCTTTTGATTTTGATGACTTGAGGGTCTTTATCTTCGATGACTTATTAGTCGTTGAATTCACGTTAAAATTTATAATTTTGTTGACTTGATATTCTTTAGTCAACTTGGAAGTCTTTAAATTTGATGGTTTGAGCGTCCTGTGGGTGACTTGAGAGTGAAAAATTGGTTTGTGACTTGGGAGTCTTTAGGAGTGACTTGAAAGTCTTCATCAAGCATATAGTTATGTTGCCTTAGAAGTCTTAATTGTTTGACTTAATAGCCTTTAAGCGACTTCAAGGCCTGCTTCCTAAATGCTGATTTTGGGTTGCTCCTCTTACAAAGCATTTTGCAATATGATCTTAATAGACGATCAATCAGATCCTTCAATCTCTTCTTCGTCTAATATGATCTTTACTTCCTTTGTAAGTTGCAGGACTTGCCCCTTGAATGCCTTGCAATTCTCTATGGGATGACT
The DNA here is from genome assembly GCA_029747015.1 of Carnegiea gigantea. NCBI lineage: Eukaryota > Viridiplantae > Streptophyta > Magnoliopsida > Caryophyllales > Cactaceae > Carnegiea > Carnegiea gigantea. Next base: position 169,300 of record JAKOGI010001217.1, read on the forward strand.
GATGATCCTGTGATACTTATAGTATTCAAGATCATTAATTCTTCTAATTTCTTTAGGATGCCTTGACTCTAGGAGTTCTACAAGTCCTTTCTTAAGAAGTTTGTCAAACATTTTTGGCGCATCAAACTCAAAATAAGAATATTCGTTCTTTTCAGAATCCCTTAGCATGGAGCTTCTATTTCTTGATGATATCATTCATTCACTATCATCGAGTCCTCTTCCATAGTAAGCGATTGTAAGCTCCATATCATGAGCTCGTGTTGCTAATTCTTAGAAAGTCTTGGGCTTGTTTACCTGTAAAGCGTATAGGATATTCCACTCTATTCCTTGAGCACACATCTCAACAGTAGAAGATTCAGGCAAGTGATCCTTGCATTTCGATGAGAGAGCACGCCAATGGTTGATATAACCTATGACTGGCTCTTCATCCCCTTGCCTAGGGTTAGTCAACTCACTTATCCTGACCGCGCGGCTTGTGCTATAGAAGCGATTTAAGAATTCATTTTCCATTTTCCCCCAACTATCAATGGACGTAGAGGCAAGGTATGTGTACCAGTCAAACGCAAGACCTTTAAGAGATCGCGCCAATTGCTTCACTAAGAGTGTCAGCATTATTGTAAGTCTCGCCTCGGGTTTCCTTTACCATCAAAATTTTGGAGGTTGGAATCCTTGAGGCATTCGCAGTGCATCAATCCTTTTCGTATAAAGGCTTGCAGCAACGATGAGTTTTATGAGAACCTCCTTCTAGATGAGTCTTTACCGCATCAGCTATCAAATTTTGAATTTGCTCAACTATCATTGAGTTTAAGGTTGAATTGTTTTCTTATTTGCGTTCATCGTTAGACTCCTTGCTATGATTGGACTCTTTGTCAGAATCTTCACCGCCTGAGCCTTTGTTCGAGACTTTAAATGACTGCTTCCCCAGCTCCTTTTTCAAATAAGCGATCTGCTTATTTTGACGCTTGATTTGAGCATCCTTCTCTTCGCTTTCCTTGGAGAGTCTTTCCAGAGTTGCCTTTATGTTTGCCATTCTTCCTCCAAGTTGATAGCCTCTATTAACATGATTGGCATGATGACAATGTTATCAAATTCGACTTCAATGTTTGAGAAAAGTGACTGCCTTGGAGTTGTTGGGGAAGAATCACTACTATCATGGTCATCCTCCTCCTCACCGAAGGGTTGGAAGACAAAATTGGTGCAGGGTTAGCATTCATCTAGGCTACATGGTGGAGTCTTCTTCACATTGAAGACAGTAAAAGGTTTCAGCTTCAAGTTAGGGAGAAAAGCAGTTTGATTGACTCCATCAACAGGCAAGTTGGAGCAAAAGTTTTGAAATTTTGCGTGACTGCAAAGTAGGAGCCACAACTTGTTGTTTTGGGGTGTTGGAGGCAGCAACTTTGGTCATACTTCTAGTCATCACTCTAGTATTTTGATTGCCAGATACAATACTAGCCTTCGCAGATATTTTATAAGTAGATCTGATAGCTTCCTTCTTCGAAGATTGAAGGATAGTGTTTTCGAGAGCCATGTCTTCTTCAAAGGAATGTAGAACTTGTTTGCTTGGAGAAAGAGATGAGAGGAAGAGATGTCCCACCGAGCGTGCCAAAATTTGTAAACACAAATTTCGAGTCCAAAAATAAATAAGACAAGAAATATGGACAAATTTAATATGTATTAATTTCAGAAGATATTGGTACAGTCTCTATGTATTTGTTACAAGTAAACAAATAAAAGTCCTCTAATTCAATCTCCAATTTGTACTTGAAAGAGAGTCGATTGACTTGAATCCCGATCAAGTTGATTGATTTGGGCTTCTTTGAATGAACTTCAATGAATTTGATCTTGAGAGAAGGCCTAAGAGGCTTGATCTCAATCAAGACGAGTTTTTTTTGATCTTAAATGGTAGATGGCACGTGCTTTGATGGTGCTTGTTGTCTTCCTTTAGAGAAATTAGCCCTTTGAGTCTTCAGAATTCCTTTGGAGTGAATGAATCTTCTCCCTCCTGAGTAGGAGGGAGTAGTGCTCTATTTATAGGGAAAGAATCCCCATCCCTTTACTAGGTTTTGTAACTTATTTGCCTTTTTGAACCGTTAATTGGGTCGTTGACTTATTAGTCAATTTGACAGGCGATTTAATTGTCAATTTGCTCGTTGACTTGGTAGTCATTTAGTCATGACTTGGTAGTCAATTTGATCCAATTTATTTAAATAAATTAAATTAATTAAATAGGCTAACCCAAATAATCAATTTATATTTATTTCAGGCATGGTTTTTATTATTAAATTTTCTGTACCTACAGCCTTACCGAGAAGGGCTTCAAGGATTGTTAACTGGTCGTACAAATCATCACAAGCCTTTTTAGTATGTTTTGTCCTTACACACTACCTAGGAACACTTCCTAGGAGTCGATACGTCTTAAGACTTTTCAACAGTAAGCACATTTAGCTCTGAAGTTTTTAAGAGTGTACTTCCCGAAAAGATATGTGCACCTTTGGTGATATAAGTAACTGTATCAAACTTTTGAAGTCTCAATTTTAATCATACTAAGGCTGTTATATTAATATTTGAGAGGGATGAAAATAGATGAAGATCAAGCTTGAGAATGTGCATTTGGATAACGGCATGACAAACTTAATTATGATATAGTGTCACGGTTGAGATAGGTAAAAAATACGATGGTTTTGAATTTATTGTTGGCGGTGAAGTAGTTAATAAATATTAAGACTTTACAACTGATAAATAAATATAACTATTGAAAATTTGGTGATTTTGGATCATATAATATAATATATTAATTTAGGCTACCACAAGACATTTATAAACATTGAGAGAAGCGTTATATTTTAGCTAAGTAAATTTCGAGCATGCATATAATTTAGGAATAATCAAACTTTAATCTATACTATGGAAACCAAGCTAATTGAATAAATCTCAAACATGTGAATGATTTTTTGGCAAACAGCTGTTAGTTGTTAGCTGTTATATGTTTGTATTAGCCGTTAGCTGCTTGAGTTAGTTATTTGTATTAGGGGGTGTTTGGTAAATAGCATTTTGGAGAGCTTTTTGACCAAAAAGAGTTTTTTTGACCAAAATTAGCTGTTTGACCTAGTGAAAAAGCTAAGTTAAGTGTTTAGTAGAATAACTTTTTAGAAGAGCTTTTTGGGTCCAAAAAGCTAATATGAAAAAACTAATTTGATTAGCTTTTTGGAAAGATTTTTTGGAAAATTAGCTTTTTGTTTCACAACTTTGTTAAAAACAGCTAATTTTACCAAACAGTTTTTTAACAAACAGTTAATTCAAATAGCTAATACAAACAGCTAATTCAAATAGCAAATAGCTAATAGCTAATACAAACAGCTAACTGCTATTTGCCAAATAGGACCTTAGTTGTTTGAATTAGCTGTCTGTTGTAAAATAGTTGGGTAAAATTAGCTTTTTCTGATAAAGTTGTAAGATAAAAAGCTAATTCTTCAAAACACTCTTCCAAAAAGCTCATGGAATTAGCTTTTCTAAATTAGCTTTTTGGACATAAAAAGCTCTTCTAAAAAGCCCTTTCACCAAATACCAAAATTAGTTTTTTTACTAGGTCATATAGCTAATTTTGGTCAAAAAAGTTCTTCTTAGCTAAAAAACTCTTCAAAAAACTATTTGCCAAACACCCCTTAATAATAATCAAATTTTAATCTATATTATAGAAGCCAACATCCTATGATAAGACTAACTACAAACATGTTAAATTGATTGTTAATCTCGCTTAGGTGGTAATTAAGTAATCTAAGGATGGGAATTATAACCTCCTGGTAAAGCTTTAGCTTAATTTTCTACCGATGCAAGTATAATTTCTCTAAACAATAATTATGTTGTTTGGAGAATTGAAGTAGTAGTCATATTTCCAATTTTCTCATATAGCATTCGAAGAGACAAAGTATCAGTTGTATTTTTTTCTTATTATCTTATACAAATTGTACTTTTTTTGCAATTGACAGAGCAAAATAAGTATTGGCTAATATAGCAAACTCATTTATGAATAGGGATGATACCGTATCCAATTGCGATCAAATGTTGAACATCCGAACCCGAACTCAAATTAGTTTGGGGTCCAAAACTCCAATCCAAATTAAATCTGATAGTTGGAGGGAGCCTTTGAATCCAGTCTAACTCAGAACACATCGTAGTCGGATTTAATCTGATCTGAATTTGAGTTCCTTCTTGACAACAATTTTGTATTTTTCTTTCATCCAAACTTATTACGTATTTAAGTCCACCTATCGATGCGATAACATACATTTTTTTATCACATAACTCAAATGTTTGAACATTTAATGCTAAACTAGGGGATTGACAAGTGACAAAGAGATAGAAGACATTGATTGCCTTGTCGGCAATGGAGTGAGGTGAGGCTAAGAGGGGGGTTGTGTTTGAGAGAGAGAGAAAGAGAGAGTTTCTCGACTAAGCAACTAATTGATGGTGATTGTTAGAGACTTAAGGATAAGATTGTAGGGTAGAATTTAGATTTGTAAAATTATGGATTTGAATTTTGACTATTTAACAAAATAGTCAGATTGAATTGATTTAACCCGAATTCTGATTATTTTTCTCAAACTAGGACTTAAATATTTTTTCGATCCAAGTTAGATTATTTTACTTCGAATCGAATTGAATGTACCTCGAACTTCAATATGAATGTGATTGTCATCCTTACGTATAGACAAGCACAACTCACTCACAGCTATAGGTGGCAGTTCGGGTTGTATTTCGGGTGAGTTTCGGGTTGATGTGACATTTGCTTTTGTTTTATTTGAAAGATTATTATTATATCCTTTGCTTCAGGTTTCTTTTTATTTTTTATTTTGAAAGGTAATTTACAGTCTTGCCCTTTAGTTTTCTTCTTCTTTTGAATAATATGTAATTTGAGAGTCATTTATATCCTTGTTTCCTTGGTACCAAATAGTGCAGGTAAAAGTTAATTCTAATAATGCAATATTATCGTTTAAAATTTTTCTATTTCTTGGTTCAATAGTTTTCGGTAACACGAATAGTTGATCTAGTCTTGCTTTACAATGATTAAGTATTTGTTGGCGCATACTTCTGGTTATACAATCAAAAGTTTTTAAGAAATCAAAGGCTTGTTCTTCAGTATAATATTCTAGATTAGGTAGACAAAATCTATTTCCAATAATATGATTTCTATACTGATCTATTTTAGCTGTAGATTAAAATTTATTTCTAAGGTTTAAAACGTTTCAGATGAACTCATTATTTTAAAATTTTAACCAAGGCTATATGGAGCAAGATGATCTTTCAAAGTTTCGTCTAGTTCTTTGGCCATTTGAGTGTTTTCACGAATAAGATGGTTTAACAAACTATGATGTTGTTTATAAGACTTACAGTCAGAAAGATTTGAAGTATTCTTAATAGCTTTATATTCTGCGGGAGAAGAGCAGAGTAGGTTTTGATGTTCTATGCTAAGCTTATAATAGTCATCTCTTAACGAGGTGATAAAACTAGCTTTGGAAAAATGAGATTTTCTAGGTGAGTGATTATGAAAATATGGATGGTTTGGTGGTAGTTCTGCCATTATTAATTTAGTAATTAATTTAGTTGTTTGGCTCTGATACCATTGAATAGCGGGTCTGGCAACTTTTTGAAGAAAAAGGTTTAAAACTCTATGATTAGAGGTCAACATTTGAATAAAGTAAGCATTAAAATAGGTTCTTGAAAGATAAACATGATACTCTCAGCATAATAAATTAAACTATCAGCAGTTCAAGAAATTATACCTCCTCAGTCTCAAGGCTTTAAGTTGAGATATTAAGTACTTAGATTTGCCACCACGCCCTTCTCCTTCACGGGTTTTACAGGACTTACTTCGATCATTCGACCGTTGCTCTCACTTTAGAATCTCTAAAAAGAAGACATAAAACTTAAAGAATTTCTGAATAATTCTCTTTATTAAGTTGATTTCCCAAAGGGAAAGTTTAGAACAATATTATGAGAGCAGAATGCTTTGAGTGATCTTTACTTCGCTTAAATTGCCTCTCTCTTCTCTTGTTTTAGAGTTATAGATTTATAGTGCCCAAAAGGCCTTATTGACGTAAATACAACTTTACAACTGTAGTAGTACAATAATTGATTGCTTTGTCTTAAAGTTGATCTGATAGTTTGCTTCTTCACGTGGGTGGTCCCCATAATTGCAGATGTCTGCCTGGCATAGGCTTCTGAGATTTCATAGATGGGATTTCATAAAGATAAGATATAGTTGTCGGCAAGATCCTAGCCTTACATCTGGCTATCTTAAGGCAAAATCTTGGCTGTTTGTAGCAGAGTTTGTTTTTCCTCTTCTTTCTTGAGTAATTCAGCGTATTTATTCCTTATAGCTGGAGATCCTTGAAAGTTTCTGGTTCTAACTGGAAAAAAAACTTCAAGAGTTCATCATCATAATGACCTTCTGCATTCCTTCTTTAATGACAATAGTATAATTATTTGTTCTTAACAAGCACTTTAGTCCTGTGGTATAGAGTCTATCTCCATGGCAATTTACTGCGATAGTGTCACTGCTCCTTCGATAGTTTATCCAAGATTCACTGAACCAGATGAAATCAAACTTTTTTGTAGTTTCAATATTAAGCTGATGATTTTTAAAGATATATCCAGTCTGAATAAGGCTAATATCCTGATAAATCTTTCCTGTTTCTTCATCCTTTTTTGGTGGAATAGCATGAAATTTTACAAAGATGGGTCCTTCTTGGAGGGTCTTGAGAGTTTGAATGATATCAGAAGGAAAAAGGGATAGCTCCATGAGTTTAAAATCTGGGTATACTATATCCATGTATCCATACTCATAAAATTAGTAAATAGCTGTGGGGTTGGATCCACTACAGGCGGTGAGTCTGGGGAATAAAGACTTTCCACTGCTGTAAAAGATTTGGGATAAGTTATTAAAGTTTCCATAGACTTGCATGGTAGTTCTGTAATATCGTGAAACAAAGGGATCATAGATGTCAGAAGGAGCAAATTTTTTAGTTTGTGTAGTCATAGTTATAGTCTTTTTTGATAATAGTTTAGCCTTTAGTTCTTGTATTTCTTTCTCTTTTTCAAGAAATAAAGGGCTAGAACTTGGCTTAGCGATAATAGTTAGAGTCATCGACAGTGCCATTGGCATCGTGGAACTAGAAGTAGTTGCTGGTGATATAGTTGAGGAAGTGGGTCTTAAAGAGTTTATAGTCCTAAGGAGTGCTGCAACAACAGTGCTTCCTTGTTCAAGATCTTTCCTCATGTCAGTAATAATTTCAGCAGTTCCTCTTGAGAGTTCATCAATTTTAGTCCTGATATTTGAGACAATGTCTTGAACTCCTGTCTCGAGATGCTTTAGATTCTCTGTCATAGTTAATAGGTATTCATTGAAGTCGATTGTAATATCTTCAAGCTCCTTGACTTTTTCTAGAGCCGATATTGAGATATTCTGCTTCTCTAGTCAAATAGTCTGCAAGAAAATTGTGATTCCCTGATACATGCTCATCAATAGCGTTAAATTGAGATAGAAAAGTTTGCCATCTATGAAGTTTCCTCATGTGAGGTCCATTATCTAAGGCTTGTTTTACAAAAGTGGTTGCTGCTTTGTTACCAGTTAAAACTTTGAAAGATTTTAGTAACAGAAATAATCGCCATTTTTTAATTCCTTGAATTATGGCTAAGATTTTCTTTTCCATAGTATTATAGTTTTCTTCTGTTTGAGAAAAATTTCCGCTGTGATAGCCACAAACTTTATTAAGATCAGGCTTTAATATTGCTGACCAAACTTTGTCAAATGCATCAGTTTGTATGATTAAATTATGTTCAGGTTCAGGTAATCTGAGTTGTGGTAAATTTTTACATTCTTCTTTTAAATTTTTTACTATTTGAGTGTGAAAATTAGTCCATCCTTTTGTGTTATATTTCCTGAGCAAGCTTTGTAAATCCTTTTTCTTTTTTGCTAAGTCTGCGATATAGGCGCTAGCATAGTTAAGAAGTCCTAAGAATCTTTGAATTTGCTTTTTAGTTCTTAAGGCGTCTGGGTATTTCATAATTTTTCTTGAAATATGAGCCTGTAAGGAGATACCATTGGATCCTAATTCGAATCCTAAGAACTCAATTTTTTCTTGTTCTACAGTTGCTTTTTTCTCACTTAAAAAGATTTCTTCTTTTATAGCAATCTCTGCAAATTGATGAAGGCATTCTCGATGTTCTTCAAGAGTTGTAAAGCTTATTAGAATATCATCAACATGGACTACGAGAAAAGAGTTAAGATGTTTAAAAGCATTATCCATTCTTATTTGAAAGATTCTTGGTGCATTTTTTAGTCCAAATGGCATAACAATCCATTCATAAAATCCTTGAGGTATACTAAAGCCAGTATATTTTATACTGTCTGCTTCCATTTTGATTTGCCAAAATCCACATTTACAATCAAATTTTGAGAAGTATTTTCTATTTTTAAGTAGATTAATTAAAACTTCTTTGTTTGATAAGAAATAGTTATCTGTTTTGGTAAATTAATTAAGCTTTTTATAGTTTATAACCATTCTGGCTTTATTTCTTCTTTTTTCTGCCTCATTCATAACCATAAAAGCTGGAGATGAATAGCTTCCTTTTGATGGTCTGATTAAGCCCTTTTCTAGTAATTCTTTGATTTGTATAGAAAATTCTTTTATATGTTTTGGAGTATAAAGCATAGGTTTTTCTTTAATAAATATTTCTTGCGTTAATTCGATCTTTGCACTAGGATGTTCTGGTTTCCAGAATTGTAAAGGGTTGTCAGAGTAGATTTGTTTTAACTTAGTAATGAGATCTTCTTTCTGTATAATATTTACTTGAAAGGTTGGTTTTTGGAGTTGAGTTGAGAGTGCAAGTTGTTCATATCCCTGTCCACCACGCTTCGCGCATACACTGTAGGGATTTTTTAATGTAGGGATTTTGAAGGTATGACCACATTTTGTAGTGAGATACATAGTGTTTGTGTAAATTTAGAGAATTGTTTTAGAAAATCATTTCCTAATAAAATATCATAACTTGAATTATATTGTAAGACTAAGGTATATTAAGAATCTTATTTCCTAGAATAATAGACACATTGCTTTGTACTAGTTCTAAATATGTAGCTGTGGGATAAACGCCCTTAATTCTAATTTTTCGAGCTGAGGGTAGTTGTTCCCATTTTAGTAGTAAGAAGTCTTGAAAAAAGGTTGCTTTGGAACCCGTATCAATTAATGTTGTAGTCGTTATATCAAGTTCTTTTACCATTACATCAATGTAAGTGAGGATAGGAAATTTTACCTGTTTCATATTCTATCAAGAATAATCGTATTTTGTTTATCCACTAAGATGATTTGAGTTGGTTTTATATCATAAGTTTCAAAGTGATCTAAGAAGTTCATTCCAAGTAAGATATGGTAATGGTCGTTATTGATAGAGTTATCAATGTAACATTCATATTCTACTAAGGTAGAGTTTGGTGTTTTCATCATAATTTTGGCTTTTTGAGTTAGTGTAGCTTCTCTTCCATCATAGGTAACAAAGTTATAATTATTGTAGTAAAGATCAAGATCGGTAAGGGTATACAATGACATTGAGATGCTCCTGCGTCAATTAAAACTTTGTCTTCTATCCAGCTTTGTCCATTAAAGTAGGCTAGCTTAACTTTATAAGTTGAATTATTGTAATTATTTTAAGACATTTAGGTTGGAATTGAGGTATTCTAGATGTGCTAAAACTTTTAGTTAAAGGAGGTTGATTAATAATTCTCATTCCTTTTTCTGTATAAGATAACTGTGGTGCTTCATAGCTAGTAGATGTTTCTTCGTTAACTAATTGAAAGTATGTTAATACAGGTAGTTTGACTTCTTGCATTAAAGGAGTTATGAGCATGCTCACAATTGAAAAGATTGGGTCTATAGTTATTTTTCATGTTTGTTTTACTTCCTTTATTGGAAAATTAGTATTTGAAAAAATGTATAGTCCTCTATAATAGAAAGATAATGCATCATTTTCGGGCTGTAATCCTATATCTGCTAAAAGTTTAAATTGCAGATTGAGTGTATCTTTAATATTTTTACTTCGCAATGTTACGGAGTAATTTGGATAGCATTCAAAAATCAATTTTTTTGTAAATAAGGTTTCCTTATAAAGTTCCAAGATGGCTATTCTGAATATTTGTAAATCTTTGATCATGAAGTGATAAAATGATTGGTGAATTAATTCCTTCTTTAAAGCATGCTTTGACAGCAAACTATATTCCTTGTAAATGAGCATATTTAATTAAATCACGATCTTGTGAGGGGATTTCGTCTATAAATTTTCCTATGATATCTTAGGTGATTAATCTTAGTCTAATGTTTCCTTGTAGATGTTGCACATTAACAGGTTGTTCTGTTGTGTATAATTTAAAGTATCAGATTAGCTTTCTTGTTAAGAAATTATCTAATTTCTTCATAAAGTTTCTTGGATCTTTAAGTGATAAATCAGTAGATATAATTTTTGCATATAATTTCTGGTCAAAAGTAATTACTCCAGTATAGTTTTCATTATTTTCTTGTTCTTGTTGTTGTAAGGTATCTGTTTCTTCAGTATTCATCCTCAGTTTTTGAATAACTTTCTATTTCAAATGCTTCAGTTTCTTCTTCAGAACTAATAGATTCGTAACGACTTAAAGCTAGATTGTATTCTTCAAAATTTATGGGATAAAGTTCATGCTGGATTTCTTCAAATTCTTTTGAGAATAATTTTACAATGTTAGCTTTTCTTTTAGTACAGTCTATATATTTGTGTCCAATTTCGCCACAGTTTCAACATTGACATGCAGTTGGTTTTTGGTTTCTTTTATAATATCTATTTTCTGGATTAAAGTTTTCTTGAGATAATTTCTCATGTCGAAAATGTTTGCTTCTTTTTTGAGGTTTATTTATAGATTTTTCAGTTTTAGCTTTATCTGTTTTTATTTTCTTTGGTTTGATAGTTTTCTTTTTAGAAAATTTTCTTTTAGGTGCTTTTCTTGGTGGAGTTTTAGTCAATTTCTTCTTTGGAGTTCTTTTTCTCTTTGGTTGAAAGTTAGGATAGTTTTCGCATCAGTATTGACCTGGTTCTTTAACATCTTCACAACATAAAGCTACTTCTTTAATATGTCTTCTTTGATTTTCTTGTAAACATAGTTGCATCATTTCTTTATTTATTACAGTTTGTACTGCAGCTACAGATCTAAACGGAATGGGTTGTTTTGCAAATTCTTCAAATTTTTCTAAAAAGTAGTTATTCCATGGATTGGGAAATTTATTTAATGGCAATCTTTATATTATAAATGCTAGAATAGGTGAATGCTTCAGAATTCAGGATTCCACATTTCCTTCAATTCTATGCATTCCCGCCCAATTGCTCGGGGTAGTTTTTCAATTTCAAAGTGCCGCCCATTTCATGCTGAAAGTGGGATAACCAACCAATTTCCTTCAATTCTATGCATTCCCACCCAATTGCTCAGGGTAGTTTTTCAATTTCAAAGTGCCGCCCATTTCATGCTGAAAGTGGGGTAACCAACCAATCATCCAAAAAAAAAAAAATTAATTTCACAATTTCAGGAACCCACGCAACCAACACTGCTACCAAAAAAAAAAAAAAACAAATTTATTCACCCATGTAACCCGCCACGTTCCAACCCTAGATACCCCATTTGAGTACAACACATCTACCCATTACTCTCTCTGTAACTGATTCAACTCATTCTACAGATACCTAAAACACACGACATAAAGCCAGATTCATATCATCTCTCTGCTAGACGGCTTGCACTTGTTCGGTACTGGTGATTATTAGTAGAATCTACAATTTTTTACATCATTCGAACAACTACTCTAAATACATTCTAATTTCTAATTTGTGTGCCAGATTTATATCACCTCACCGCTAGACAGCTTGCACCTGTTCACTACTGGTGATCATCAATAGAAGGTACAATCTTTTACATCATTCAAACAACAATTCTGCAAACATTCTAATTTCTAATTTGTGTGCCAGATTCATATCACCTCTCTGCTAGACGGCTTGCACCTGTTCGGTACTGGTGATTATCATTGGAAGGTACAATTTTTCTGCAAACATTCTAATTTCTAATTTGTGTAAATATAGTCTTATTAGTGTCTCTTACTAAGACAGACTTGAATTGACAATTGCATGTTGGAGGGTTACCGCATACAATCTTTTCGGTTATACAAGTGATTGCCATAATAGTTTACGACAAGGTACCATCTTCTCACTGATAGAGATCTCATTGTCATCGCAGTTTAAACAATTCTATCAACACGTTCCGATTTTTGACTTATAAGACAGATTTCTAACCAGCCTACCAATTATTCTGTGAGCATCTTCATAGGTTTTACCCTTCTTATAACATATTTTGATCAACAATATTTGCATGTTTAGGACACTTGGATCCAGACAAACTCCACAATCAATTTACAGTCCAAGGTATGACACTACCCTTCCCCACTTAATAAAACTTGAAAAGCTTAGTACGTCAACATATTCTTACTTTCACACGATCGAATTATTGTTTAGACTAAGACAATAGACTCCCGCGTTTGTGCATAGGTATGAATTACAATATCAAGACAAAACTGAAATTGGATGTGCAAATTCTAACCGTGTGTGTGTGTGTGTGTGTGTGTGTGTGTGTGTGTTTATACACACGTAAATATTTCGTATATGTATCTACACATATATTTAGGTTGGACTAATGAATTTCATCCAAGGAAATCAATCACAGAATCCAATTTAAGCATGTTTAGCATAAGAACATTAAACATGACATGCAATGCTAATTTTCATCAAAGGAAATCAATCACAGAATCCAATTTAAGCATGTTCAGCATAAGAACATTAAACATGACATGCAATGCAAATTTTAAGTGTTTGTCAACAAGTTAGACATGAATATTTCATTCCCTAAATTCTAAGAAAGTTCACTTAAGATGCTTATATCTGTGAATTAACATCATTTGCAACATAAAATTAGATTATGATTTGCACACATTTCAAATATAATGACCCAAATCTAATCTCTTCAACACATGAGAAATTGCATCAACTACAATTGCCAAATTATGTACTGATGTGATGTTCTAATGCACTAAACACAATACAAATCTAATTACTTTTCGCATCTTAAGTTCTAATTGACTACTTCACCCGAAGTATTCTCACTAAAACACCAATAAATTTGTGGGGGAACAGTTTCAAATTTAATATTGTAATTAGGCCTACATACTACCATATAATTACTAAATCACATTATAAAAATATATATATGTAAATTACTATATATATCCGTATATATATGTGTGTGTGTGTGTGTGTGTGTGTGTGTGTGTGTGTGTGTGTGTGTATACACATATGTATCTACACACATATTTAGGTTGGACTAATGAATTCAATCCAAGGAAATCAGTCACAGAATCCAATTTAAGCATGTTTAGCATAAGAACATTAAACATGACATGCAATGCAAATTTTAAGTGTTTGCCAACAAGTTAGACATGAAAATTTCATTACCTAAATTATAAGAAAGTTCGCTTCAGATGCTGATATCTGTGAATTAACATCATTTGCAACATACAATTAGATTATGATTTGTGTGTGTGTGTGTCTGTGTGTATACACATATGTAAATATTTTGTATATGTATCTACACATATATTTAGGTTGGGCTAATGAATTTAATCCAAGGAAATCAATCACAGAATCCAATTTAAGCATGTTTATCATAAGAACATTAAACATGACATGCAATGCAAATTTTAAGTGTTTGACCACAAGTTAGACATGAAAATTTCATTCCCTAAATTCCAAGAAAGTTCACTTGAGATGCTTATATCTGTGAATTAACATCATTTACAACATAAAATTAGATTATGATTTGTAAAGATTTCAAATACAATGACCCAAATCTAATCTCTTCAACATATGAGAAATTGCATCAACAACTACAATTGCCAAATTATGTGCACATAATAATAATTCACATCATTGACTGATAATTATAGACTAATCAGCATTGAAACCATAGCCACACAATATTGGCTTCCTATTGCATGACTACATGTTTAGAACGATTATTTATCTTTTAGTAGATTTGACTTCCACATACATATACACATCATAAATAAAGACATACATACAACAAAGAGCCCATTCCAAGGCCCACAACAGAACAGCCATACTCAACCACACAAAATAACGCTACGAGTAAAAAATGGACTCGGGCAGAAACAACCAAAGCTTCCACATTCTCCTAACAAAATAAAGTTAGAAACAAGAGGCCTAACCAAGGCAATTAACACATGAAACACATATTATATAGTATTATTCGTAAGTTCAACATGTATATTCTATTCATTCTAATTGCATCTGATATATTTAAATACCTAGAAAATTAAATTTTCAAAAACTGCATGAAGTTGCACCTCCATTCAATATAATCAAATTATTTTCATTTAAATTTAAATAATTTCATTCGCCACAGTTAAATAACTATATGGAGTTTGTTACTCTCTTTCTGTTAGTAATTCCTTCATTTTAGTGATCCATAAAAACTTCATTCTTTCATTTTTATTTTTTATTTTTAATTAAAATCAAATTAATTTCATTTAAATTCAAATAATTGCATAACTACAGCCAAATAATTATAAGGACTTTCTTAGTCTCTTTGGGTTGGTAATTCTTTCATTTTGTTGATCCAACCAAAAGTACTTCTTTCATTTTAATTTTTTATTTTTTAATTGAAATCAACTTAAAATTTAAATAATAGCATGAACATCAAACACAATCAAATAACTGCACAGAATTTGTTACCTTCTTTGTGTTAGTAATTTTTACACCTTCATTTTAGTGATCCATAAAAACTTGATTCTCTCATTTTTATTGTTTATTTTTAGTTAAAATCAAATTATTTTCATTTAAATTTAAATAACTGCATGAGTAACTACAACTAGATAATTATACGGACATTGTTAGTCTCTTTTTGTTGGTAATTCTTTATAGTTGAACCAAGTCTCTTAGCTTTCAATTGAATTGTTTGAATTGTTTCTATTTAGTTTGTAATCTTTATCTATAGATTCTACGCAAACTTCATATAAATCGTATAGTTTATAATTTAGTTCTTTAACATATACAAAATCACCATGCTAGAAACCAAGATAATCAATCCAGATCATCAGCTGAAAAACAGTCATGCGAACATATCAAGGCTCATCACAAGTGTCACGCAAGCCCAAATAATGCACGGCAAACATTAAACATCATGCTAAATCAGAAGATAACAACCAGATCACACAAATCCAAAAACAGAGATTTACCTTACCCAGCTAAAGAAGTGCGTAAAATTCGTCAACATCTCCAACCGAAAAACCAAAAACTAAAAACCAAAAAGCAACCCAGATTAGACAAAAAGGTTCAAACAAACCCAGAAACCCAAATCAAATATCAAACATACAGTTAGAAATGTACCGGGGTAAGAGGAAGAGCAACAGCCACGAGATCCACCGGAGAATCGGATTCATAGCCTCGAAATCTTGCAAGCGAGTGTGTGAACTCCCCAAAATAGCCTAAATAAAGTAAGAACTTCCCAAAATCCCCAAAAAACCCGAAAAATCCGACATTACAAACCTTCAACGCCCTAGATC
>JAKOGI010001217.1:190000-250000 GCA_029747015.1 Carnegiea gigantea
CAATAAGAACAAGAAAATAATGAAAACTATACTGGAGTAATTACTTTTGGCCAGAAATTATATGCAAAAATTATATCTACCGATTTATCACTGAAAGATCCAAGAAACTTTATGAAGAAATTAGATAATTTCTTAACAAGAAAGCTAATCCGATACTTTAAATTATACACAATAGAACAACCTGTTAATGTGCAACATCTACAAGGAAACATTATACTAAGATTAATGACCCAAGATATCATAGGAAAATTTCTAGACGAAATCCCCTCACGAGATCGTGATTTAATTAAATATGTTCATTTACACGGAATACAAATTGCTGTCAAAAGTATGCTTTGAAGGAGGAATTAATTCACCAATCATTTTATCACTTCATGATCAAAGATTTACAAATATTCAGAATAGCCATCTTGGAACTTTACAAGGAAACCTTATTTACAAAAAAATTGATTTTTGACCGCTATCCAAATTACACCGTAACATTGCAAAGTAAAAATATTGAAGATATACTCAATCTACAATTTAAACTTTTAGCAGATATAGGATTATAACCTGAAAATGATGCATTATCTTTCTATTACAGAGGACTATACATTTTTTCAAATACTAATTTTTTAATAAAGGAAGTAAAACAAATAGGAAAAATAACTATAGACCCAATCTTTTCAACTGTGAGCATGGTCATAACTCCTTTAATGCAAGAAGCCAAACTACCCGGTTTAACAGACTTTCAATTAGTCGACGAAGAAACATCTATGCGCTATGAAGCACCACGGTTATCTTATGCAGAAAAAGGAATGAGAATAATTAACCAACCTTCTTTAACTAAAAGTTTTAGTACATCTAGAATACCTCGATTCCAACCTAAAAGTCTTAAAACAATTAGCAATAATTCAACTTATAAAGTTAAGCTAGCCTACTTTAATGGACAAAACTGGATAGAAGACAAAGTTTTAATTGACACAGGAGCATCTCAATGTTATTGTACACCCTTACTGATCCTGGTCTTTACTACCAATAACTATAACTTTGTTACCTATGATGGAAGAGAAGCTACACTAACTCAAAAGGCCAAAATTATGCTGAAAACACCAAACTCTACCTTACTGGAATATGAATGTTACATTGATAACTCTATCAATAACAACCATTACCATATCTTACTTGGAATGAACTTCTTAGATCACTTTGAAACTTATGATATAAAACCAACTGAAATCATCTTAGTGGATATTATTCTTGATAGAATATGAAACAAGTACAATTTCCTATCCTCACTTACATTGATGTAACGGTAAAAGAACTTGATGTAACGACTACAGTATTAATTGATACAAGTTCCGAAGTAACCTTTTTTCAAGACTTCGTACTATCGAAATGGGAACAACTACCCTCAGATCGAAAAATTAGAATTAAGGGCGTTTATCCCACATCTACATATTTAGAACTAGTACAAAGCAAGGCGTCTATTATTCTAGGAAACAAGATTCTTAATATATCCTTAGTCTTACAATATAATTCAAGCTATGATTTTTTATTAGGAAATGATTTCCATACACTGTATATCTCACCACAAAATGTGGTCATAGCTTGAAAATCCCTACATTAAAACATCCCTATAGAGTACGCGTGAAGCGTGATGGACAGGGATATGAATAACTTGCACTCTCAACTCAGCTCCAAAAACCAACCTTTCCAGTAAATATTATAAAGAAAGAAGATCTCATTACTAAGTTAAAACAAATCTATTCTAACAACCCTTTACAATTCTAGAAACCAGAACATCCTAGAGCAAAGATCGAATTAACGCAAAAAATATTCATTAAAGAAAAACCTATGCTCTATACTCCAGAAGATATAAAGGAATTTTCTTTACAAATCAAAGAATTACCAGAAAAAGGCTTAATCAGACCATCAAAAGGAAGCTGTTCATCTCCAGCTTTTATGGCTATGAATGAGGCAGAAAAAAGAAGAAATAACGCCAGAATGGTTAGAAACTATAAAAAGCTTAATCAATTTACCAAAATAGATAACTATTTCTTACCAAACAAAGAAGCTTTAATTAATCTAGTTAAAAATAGAAAATACTGTTCAAAATTTGATTATAAATCTGGATTTTGGAAAATCAAAATGGAAGAAAACAGACAGTATAAAATATACTGGCTTTAGTATACCTCAAGGATTTTACGAATGAATTGTTATGCCATTTGGACTAAAAAATGCACCAAGAATCTTTCAAAGAAGAATGGATAATACTTTTAAACATCTTAACTCTTTTCTCATAGTTTATGTTGATGATATTCTAATAAGCTCTACAACTCTTGAAGAACATCGAGAACACCTTCATTAATTTACAGAAATTGCTATAAAAGAAGGAATCTGTTTAAGTGAGAAAAAAGCAACTATAAAACAAGAAAAAAATTGAGTTCTTATGATTCAAATTAGGATCCAATGGTGTCTCCTTACAGGCTCATATTTCAAGAAAAATTATGGAATACCCAGACGCCTTAAGAACTAAAAAGCAAATTCAAGGATTCTTAGGACTTCTTAACTATGCTAGCGCCTATATCGCAGACTTAGCAAAAAAGAAAAAGGATTTACAAAGGTTGCTCAGGAAAAATAACACAAAAGGATGGACTAATCATCACACTCAAATATTAAAAAATTTAAAAGGAGAATGTAAAAATTTACCACAACTCATATTACCTGAACCTAAAGATAATTTAATCATACAAATTGATGCATCTGACAAAGTTTGGTCAGCAATATTGAAGATTGATCTCAATGAAGTTTGTGGCTATCACAGCGGAACTTTTTCTCAAACAGAAGAAAACTATAATATTATGGAAAAGGAAATCTTAGCCATAATTCGAGGAATTAAAAAATGGCGATTATTTCTGTTACCAAAATCTTTCAAAGTTTTAACTGATAACAAAACAACAACCACTTTTGTAAAACAAATCTTAGATAATGGACCTCATATGAGGGAACTTCATAGATGACAAACTTTTCTATCTCAATTTAACGCTATTTATGAGCATGTTTCAGGAAATCACAATTTTCTTGCAGGCTATTTGACTAGAGAAGCAGAATATCTCAATGACGACTCTAGAAAAACTCAAGGAGCTTGAAGATATTACAATCGACCTCCAGGAAAACCTATTAACTATAACAGAGAATCTAAAGCATCTCGAGACAGGAGTTCAAGACATTGTCTCAAATATCAGGACTGAGATTGATGAACTCTCAAGAGGAACTATTGAAATTATTATTGACATAAGGAAAGATCTTGAATAAGGAAGCACTGTTGTTGCAGAACTCCTTAGGACTATAAACTCTTTAAGACCCACTTCCTCAGCTTTATCACCAGCAACTACTTCTAGTTCCACGGTGCCAATGGCACCGTCGATGACTCCAACTATTATCGCTGAGCCAAGTTCTAGCCCTTCATTTCTCGAAAAAGAGAAAGAAATGCAAGAATTATAGGCTAAACTATTATCAAAAAAGACTATAACTATGACTACACAAACTAAAAAATTTGCTCCTTTTGACATCTGTGATCCCTTTGTTTCAGGGTGTTACAGAACTACCATGCAAGTCTATGGAAACCTTAATAACTTATTGCAAATCTTTTACAGTAATGGAAAGTCTTTATTCCCCAAACTCACCGCCTTTTTGAGTCTGGATACATGGATATAATATATCCAGACTTTAAACTCACGGAACTATCCCTTTTTCCTTCTGATATCATTCAAACTATCAAGACCCTCAAAGAAGGACCTATATTTTAAAATTTGATACTATTCCACCAAAAAAGGATGAAGAAATAGGAAAGATCCATCAGGGTATTAGTCTTATTTAACTGGATATATCTCTGAAAATCATTAGCTTAATATTGAAACTACAAAAAAGTTTGATTTCATCCGGTTCAATGAATCTTGGATAAACTATCGAACGAGCAGTGACGCTATCGCAATAAAATGCCACGGAGATCGACTCTATAACACAGGAGTAAAGTGTTTGTTAAGAACAAATAATTATGCTATTGTCACTAAAGAGGGAATGCATGAAGGTCATTATGATGATGAACTCTTGAAGTTTCTTTTTCAGTTAGAACCAGAGAACTTTCAAGGATCTTCAGCTGTAAGGAATAAATACGCTGAATTACTCAAGAAAGAAGAGGAAAAACAAACTCTGCTACAAATTGCTAAGATTTTGCCTTAAGACAGCCAGATGTAAGGTCAGGATCTTATCGACAACTATATCATATCTTTATGAAATCTCATCTACTAACTCTCAGAAGCCTATGCCAGGCAGACATCTGCAATTATGGGGACCACCCACGTGAAGAAGCAAACTATTAGATTAACTTTAAGACAAAGCAATTAATTATTATACTACCACAGCTGTAAAGTTGTATTCTAGTCAGCTTCTTATGATGTAAGCCATTACGTCAATAAGGCTTTTTGGGCACTATAAATCTGTAACTGTAAAACAAGAGAAGACAGAGACAATTTGAGTGAAGTAAAGATCACTCAAAGCATTCTGCTCTCATAATGTTGTTCTAAACTTTCCCTTTGGGAAATCAGCTTAATAAAGAGAACTATTCAGAAATTCTTGAAGTTTTATTTCTTCTTTTAGAGATTCTAATGTGAGAGAAAGAGTCGAAGAATCGAAGTAAGTCCTGTAAGGCCCGTGAAGGAGAAGGGCGTGGCGGCAGATATGAGGACTTAATATCTCAACTTAAAGCCTTGAGACTGAGGAGGTATAATTTCTTGAACGACTGATTGTTTAATTTATTATGTTGAGAGTACCATATTTATCTTTCAAAAACCCGTTTTAATCCTTACTTTGTTCAAATCTTGACCTCTCATCACAGAGTTTTAAATCTTTTTCTTCAAAAAGTTGCCAGACCTGCTATCTAATGGTATCAGAGCCAAACAACTAAATTAATTACTAAATTAATAATGGCAGAACTACTACTAAATCACCCATATTTGCATAATCACTCACTCAGAAACTCTCATTTTCCTAAAGCTAGTTTTATAGCCTCTTTAAGAGATGACTACTATAAGTTTAGCATAGAACATCAGAACTTACTCCGCTCTTCTCTCGCAGAATATAAAGCTATTAAGAATACTTTATATCTTTCTGATCATAAGTCTTACAAACAACATCATAAGTTATTAAACCATCTTATTCGTGAAAACACTCAAATGGCTAAAGAACTAGACGAAACTTTAAAATATCATCTTGCTCCATGTAGCCTTGGTTAAAATTTTAAAACAATGAGTTCATCCAGAAATGTTTTAAATCTTAGAAAGAAATTTCAATCTACAGTCAAAATAGATCAATATGGAGATTATATAAGTGAAAATAGATTTTATCTACCCAATCTAGAATATTATACTGAAGAACAAACCTTTGATTTCTTAATAACTTTTGATTGTACAACCAGAAGTATGCCAACAAATGCTTAATCATTATAAAGTAAGATTTGATCAACTATCCATGTTACCATAAAATATTGAACCAAGAAATAGAAAAATTTTAAAAGATAATATTGTATTATTAGAATTAACTTTTACCTCCACTATTTGGTACCAAGAAAACATAGATATAAATGACTTTCAAATTACATATTATTCGGACGAAGAAGAAAACTAAAAGGGCAAAATTGTAAATTATCTTTGAAAATAAAAAATAAAAAGAAAACTAAAGCAAATGATATAATAGTAATCTTTCAAATAAAAAAATAAATATCACATCAATTCGAAACTCACCTGAAATACAATCCGAACTGCCTCTTTTACTCACAGCCATCCCAAGCTAAAAACCCGAGGACTCTAATGGAGACCCGACTAGCCGAGCAAGTATAGGTTGGAACCCGATCCAATAACTCGACTATATATCGTATTTTCTCGGTCCTTGCTCCTCCTCCGTCCTCACTACTCACGCAGTTCTAATTGCTCTATCCGACAGCGTCTCTTTCCTTCTCTCTCCCACCCTCTACGCCTTCTTCTCTGCTGTTTTCTCGTTCCTTCCCCCTCAGACTGAGAAAACGCAGTATGAGTGGTACAGAGCCCCAAAATCAAACCCTAGCTTCCACTTCCGACTCTGATAATTCTTCCAAGTCTTACTTCGATATCTATGGCCCCCAGGTATTACTCTTTCTCTCCCTCCTTGTCTATTTTCCTGTGTTTTTATCTGTTCATTTGTGAAAAGATTATGCATTTCATGCTTTCCTTTTTCAAAAAAAAAAAAAAAAAATAGGCGAGAGCTGAGGTTGAATTCAAGACACCAGAGGCTAATTCGACTTTGAGTTTACAAGTAGGTTCTCTCTGGGATTGCTTGAAATTGAGGTTTTGTCGTTGATTATTTACTCCTTAGTCTGTCTATATTGGTGTTTTGAGTGGCCTTGGATAATATTTGAATGCAGGATGTTCAGGGGCTCGTTACGTGGGTGCTTGCCGATGGTTATATGCCCTCTTGGGTTTTCATCAAAGTATGTATTTGTTTCTCCTTTTGATTACTTCTTCTATCTATTATTCTCATTTCCAAATGGCATAGGAAATTAACCCCCTTCCCAAAAAAAAAAAAAAACTCGACATAATCCTCCTGTGTCTCGAATCCAAATGTAATTGTTCTTAAATATAAGGAACATGGTGTGGGGAAGAAGTTGATGAACTTATGCTATGTTTATGAGGGATGGTTGGGTTGTATCCTTGTTTATGCTCGTTCCTGCAGTTTGTTGTTGTGAAAACCAAGTTGATGGTGTTTGATATTGAAGATTATTAATGCCCATATTGATGTTGGCAACGCTGTGTATTTTGTTTTTGAAGTTAGTGAGCAAAACATAGGTTTTGACTTGTTAGAAGATAGTAGCACTTTTGTCTTAGAGTGGTTTATTTGACGAGATATGGAGAGAAACTTGACTAGCATTGGCAAAGAATCGGTCAAGGTGTTAGCAGATAAATCACAAACAATCTTAGACTTCTTTAGGTCTTTTTTGATGCTGCGTTCTCCACATGAACTCATTGTTTACCTATACTCACATTGCATGTCACAATATTGCCCTTTAGTACTCTCTTCAATCTGGATCTGGTGTGTTTGGGAGACACACCTTTCCTGCACGATACGTCTCTGTTTTTAGGTCCTAGCATACTATTTCCATCCACTAGATGTGGGGAATCTCATGGCTTGATACTCTAGATTGACTAGCACTCGAAATATGAATGACAAACCATATTTCTGCGGTAGATTGCATGTTTTAGATTAATGCACCAAATATGAATGAGAAAGTATAGGGTCCATCATAGATTGGATAGCCTAGAGGGTGTGAAGGGCTTTGGATGGATTCCAGGCAGTACAAGAGAGTCAAGCTCGGTAGGAATGTGCTTACCTCAAAATTTTATTTATTTGTTACTTTTTTTGGGGGAGTCTTTCTAGGAGATCACTCGCAGCTGGTTTTCCGGTCTTTTTACAGTCTAGTGTGATTGTTGCCACCTTTCCAATGTGAAGTGTAAGAAACAACTAAAATGTAGCAAAATGCAGTCCAGTCAATTTTAAAATGTGGAATAGACTCGCTTTGAATCCTTGATTCCTAGTCCTAGTGTAAGTAGGGAATCTTACAACTTGACAGCTGGACACAAGTCTCCGCAACTGTCAAAGACTTTTCTAGTTATACCCAATTTTGAATTTGTGCCTACTTAAATTTCATTATAAGAATATAATATAGCATTCATGAATATTTATGAACATTTGGTGAGAAACAGATCGTGGTGCTTACGAGGGTATGTTGATTATTTTCTGTTGTGGAATTTAATCGTGAGATTATTGAGAAAAAAATTTTTCTTCATAATTTTCTTGTTACCTTCTCTTGTGCATTGAAGGGTTACAAGTAGAAGATGACGACATTCAGCTGTTGATATAATGTGAAGGCATTTAATTAGCTAATAGTACTGAGTATACACAGCCCTTTCTGAGAAGTTGATTCCTTAGTTATGGTTGCACCATGGAATAATATAATCAAGGTATTTTTGCTGTTGCATAGATCTGAATCCTTTTTGTCCTTCACAATATGGTGACTCATGCAAGTGTGGGACTAAATCATGTCTCTGTGCTAGGAAACAGAAATCATGTTGCTCGAGCTAGATATTCCAGATTGTAGTATGACCAGTCAACTATGCACTCTTTTTGCATTATTTTTTTTGGGTTAGGGTTGGGTTGCTGTAGGTGATGGGGTTGGGAACATTGTTAGAGAGAGTATTAGATTACTTAATTGCTGATTGTATCATACTTTTGTGTTGCAGAACAAGCCCCTTATACCAAAAGTGGTTCTTCTATATGTTCCAGGCCTTGATGCAGCATTGTATTTGTCACAGCTAAAATTGTTTAGAAGTCTGAAAGAGTGTTGTGGCAATCCAAGGGCAGTTCAGGCATTAAGGTAGGTAGTGGGTTTGGCTCATTTATTTTGTTTTGATCTCTGCTGAAGTTTTGCTTACTCTATGCTTTTGTATGCTAGCTGTGTATTAGATGGTATCCAAACAATTGACGCCCTTTTGACATGCAAGTTGAAACGAAAAAGGAATGAGCCTGACGTGGTCCCTGTGAAACTTGACAAGTCAACTGGGAATGGTATCCAAATCCTTCTTCTCTCATAAGTCATAATGTTGCTAACTTGCTATAGCTAGTTATCAGTATCTTGTGAAGCTCCCCTCTTCTCTTCCTCTGACAGATTGAGTCGTTTAGCTTCTGCGCAATGTGTTCTCCCCCCCCCCCCAAAGTTCATTGTAGTTTTCCTTCTTGTGCAGTGGTGTATGGTTTGCATAATTTATGTTGTTTCTTAGCTCCACTAGCTGGTTTTTGGTAGCTCTTGCTACTTCTGTTGACTATTAGGTTTTAGCTGCTATCTTGATTGCTTAAATAGAGGACCTCATGTTAAAAAAAAATTCCTGATCGTTTCAAGATGCTGGAAGCTAATTAGGCTATTTTATATCAAATTCAAAATCCGTATTGAGCTCTAAGCCTTATCCTAAAAAACTTGTTTTAGCAGACCCTAGCTTTTGAGGCCAGCAGCATTCAATACTATCAATAAAATGATTTTGCACATAAAATGGCATGATTGGGGTGGAATTTTAAAGAAGAGGAACCAAATTGGGCTATAACTCTTTTGGAGCTAAGAATTTTTCTTTTCCTTTCTTTAATAAAGCGAATCTGTTTTATTTAATAGGCCACAAAAATTGGGTGACCATTCACCCTAAAAAGAAGGCAGTCACATTCCTTGCATAAACTATAAACAAAATCAACTAGATCAAAAGAATGAACGTCGACCTTGTTCTGAAATTATAAACTTGATACCTTTTGTGTGTTCAAGAGGTCTGTTGATGACCTTTTTTTTAAAATAAGGAAAAATACGTATATATTATATAAAAAGAAGGGATGGATGCATAGAAAGCATTCTAGCAAAGGTTATGTACATTCAAAAATGCAAGCTATCCACATGGTCAACCACATCGAAAGCTGAAGTGCAAAAGTTTCCTTTATCCTAAAAATGAAGAGTCTTGATGAAATGTCTTTTAAGTGCTGAAGGGTAGTTTTGTCATTCTCAGAGACTCTACAGTTTCTCTCTCTCCAAATACACCAAAAAATCAGTTGAGGAAAAGCAAAGGCCTTCTTTTTCAAGAGGTGTTTTGATGACATTAATGCTCGTCTGGTTCCCTCCATCCAAATAGATGATAAGTTGATTTAGCCATAATCCCAGGAAAGCTCAAACTGTTAAGTGGCTAAATCCTATAGAGCTTTGGCAAAGAAGAAACGAAATTTTAAGTGATCAATAGATTCTGAATTTGCTGTGCACATAAAACACCTATTGACCATGATTATTCTGCTTCCTGGGTAGTTGCTGCCAGTTAAATTTTTTCCCTGAATTGCCTTCCAGATAAGTACAGCTTCATAGGTGGGCAGGGCAGGAGAGTTCCAAATCTAAGTGACATGTCCAAGATTCTAGATATTGGGGAAGGAACAGAGGCTAGATGCTTCGAAATGTAGGATTTGATTGTGAATGCCTGTTAGAGTAAGTGTCCACTGTGTTCGAGGGAGAGCTCCTGTAGAATTCTCCTCCAGCTAGCTAAGGAAACCAATATGGAAAGCATTGTCAGAGAAGACATCACAAACAAAACGTGAAACCAAATGCCGATGCCAAAAGTTTGCTCATAAATCATAATAATTAGAAATAGATGCATGTCTATCACCTATTTGCCTGCATGTGCATAAAGCATTTCAAAGGAATGCTATGATGCCATATATCATGCCCAAAATGAAGTGAGGCAATTTGCAATCTTGGGACATCTATGGTGATAGAAACGTTCTTATCTGGTGGTGATGCACCTCTAGGGACTTGTACGGTACACCGTGTGTTTGTGGCATATATGAAGTCCCAAAATTCATCTACATTCATTAGATGCAGATGCCTTTCTTTTAAAACCTGTCTTTCTTATTCATGAACTTCCATAAGCACTTATGGAATAGAGCTTTATTGGAAGCATGAACATCTGTAGCACCTAAGTCACTTTGGATTCAGTTGCTTATTGATGTATGATGTCAGTATGTCACCTTAACTGCTTTGAAAATATGTTGATTTCTAACTGCTAAAAGTTAGATATATTACTTATTTGATTGTACCAAAAATTCTAGAGCTTGGTTAGCAAACACCCGCATTTAAGGCTGATAATGCTGTCACTATGTCACCTATTGCTGGTTGGTGGTTGCACAGTTCGGAGTTTGTTACCATGAGCTGGGTCTTGGAGTGACTATTAGTGCTACAAACTACAAGAAGCTTTTTTGGGATTCTGTTTTGCCACTAGCATACTTCCTTAGAAACTTTGTGGGAGAACATTAATACTATGATTGCTCCAAGTCTAGTATGCCAGTAGCAGAGTTCTTCAAAATGGAGCCTGCCGCTTGGTGATGCGAGTATTATTAGTTCATTTAGAAGTTACTTTTTTTTAATAAGCAAAATGGAATATGTTGATTTATAATGATCAAATGATCATATGCACAGCCAGGATCATACAAAAGACTATATACATCCAAACTACATACTATCGATGTAGTCAACCACATCAAAAAAGGAAGCAAAACTTCCCATTATCCCAAAAATAGTGTCTTGTTGAACTTGTCTTTCAAGTGCGGAAGAGGAGTCTCAACACCCATAAATTTGGTTTCATTCTCTCTGAATACTCTAGAAAATACAGTAGGCATGACCTGTTTCTTCTTCTTCTTCTTCTTCTTCTTCTTCTTCACTTTCCTACTGAAGAGACCCTCATAGTTCTTTGCCCAAGGGCATCAAATTTTCCCCCGCTGAGAAGGTCTTGACATCCTAGTTCAGGCCATAGTCAGGGGATGATAACAACCTTTAATTTGCTCTTCATGGGCACAAAATGAACTGCTTGTAGTTTCTTTTCCATGAAATAAATTAAAAAACTACTGAATGAACGAGGTCCACTCCTATACCATTTGCTACCCTCCTGGTTGCCAAGTTTTTAATGCATATGACTTGCTTCTTGGAGCAACGAGCATCGGCATAAATCTTTATCAGCTCTCACTCAGGAGGTCACTCATCCTAAAATTGCTTTGAGATGAGCATGCTCAATTGTGGAGCTCATGAAAATGCTCTTCCCAGAGCCCCTTGGAGATATAGTTAGTGCCATCATTCCATTTGAGTTAGCCAGGGGGATTACAAACTTATGATCAACTCACCAAAAGGAATTTCATATAGCTAATGCAGAACACACCCTTAGTATATTGTTGAACTTTGGTGTCTTAATGCTTATTGAACCTTGAAATGGGTAAAGGTATTCTTAAGTTGTTTTGCATCCTTTTGTAGACTTTGTGGGGCCTGATATGAACTTTCCTTGTGTAGAAACCTGCTGCTGTGGCATTTCCTGCATTGTGTATAACATAAATGTAGCATAATTGACAAGTACAATGTTGATAATTGATTATGATTTCATGGATTTGTAGAATCTGATCCCTCTTCAAACGGTTTAACTGCAACAGACGTTCTGAAGGATTTACAGTTCCCTGTCACATATTATATACTTACAGCGAAACAGCTGGAAGATAATGGATATTGCCTCGATCAGCCAGGTGTGCATCTATTGTCTTTCTCCTTTTTCTTATCTTGCCTGGACATCGGACTTTTTCTTATCTTTGCGCATCTGATGCAGGCTTTATTTCTACCCTGTCAGCACCTTCTGGAACTCCCTATTGTGAAATGTTGGCTCTTGACTGTGAAATGGTAAGGCTGGATATTGTTGTCTCTTTATGACTGTGTAAAAACTTCCCCGTCACTTTTGATTCAGTCCCTTAATTCCATTATAAGCTTTTTGCTTGTGATGCTCTGGCAGTCTTTTAACTAGAACTGCATAGACCGCAATATTGTTACTGTTTCTTTCTTTCCCTTAAAAAATTGCATCGTTGCTGTTGAGACAATGGGGAGCTGAAGACCCGTTTTTGGGTTTTCTAGTACTCGCCTTCTGCTTATGTGAATTGAGCACCACTTATACACTCTTAATATTCTAGATCTATGACCCCCTTCTTTTTTATGAAACTGAGTTTAGGGAATATTTGTGCAAGTTTGCATCCCAAATTTGACGAATGAGAATGTATTTATCTGGTTGCTTGACTAACCGTTCGCCAGCTTAAAATCACTAGGTATGAAAGAGGCCTTCTCTACAGAATCCACATTAGATCAATAGATCTTTCTGAAGAAGTATAATGGATATGTGGATCTCCTTCCCTTACTCTACTAATGCAAAACGACATTTTGAGAAGGAAGTCGAGTGTTCAGTATGTTTCAAGTTAGATTCTTTAGAGTTCGGGTTCGATGTTGATGTTTTGGATTGTATTTCTTTTAGTCATAATTGCACTGTAGATGCCAAATGGCTTATTGTTCAATGAATCTATCCTTTCTTTTGTTAAGGAAGATGATTAATGCAGTCATAATGTCACTTAAAAGAGGGAAAACTGAGAGGGCAGGAACATCAACTTTTTTTTATGTTACGAGGGGCTTTTAGAGCTCTTGTGTACATTTTTATCAGCTGAATATGTCATGCAGATGGTAACATCATCAAATGTTCAGCAAAATCATCTGCAAAAATGCAGAAGATATGTCTCCCCGCTCCTCTCAGGCAGAAGGGACAGAAGACGTTAGTTATTGTACTTGACAGACTTGAATTATTGGTTAATTCATTCATCAATGAGGGCTTTTTAAATGCATAACCCATTCTTTTGGCCTTTCTTAAATAATCACTCGATCTCCTTTGCTTTTACTCATCGTTTACTTTTTGGGACTACTTTTAACTAATTTTCTGAAGACATGTTGCAACTTTCAGTGTATCACATGTGAGGGGTTTGAGTTGACGCGGGTGACCCTTGTTGATGTTAAAGGTCAGGTGCGTTCTTTAATTCTTTTATAATCTGGATTGCTGGCTAGTTGGAGATCATAAGATGTAACAGTTAAGAATATCTTTCTTGTGTCATGCTAGAGGTGATTCATGATTCCATACTTATTAAGCATGTTATATAGAATATTATCCTCGTGGCATGCTCATATCTTTTCCATAGCTAAGATGATGACTTATTCCTGCTGTTTTTCTTTTCATCGGCCCCAATGAAAGGACTTCGTTTCTCTCTGTTTTGCCCTTTTTGGGTTCATCACGGACTTATTCTTTTTTGGGTCAGGGCGTGTTTCGTCTAGTGTTCGGCTCGAGTGTGGTTTATATTATGTGCGCAAAAAATCTTCCTTCTATAGTTATGCCTTTGTGCCCTTTTACAAGCATTCTGCGTTTCTGTCTTTGCTTGCTGTGGGGCCATCATTTATGGTTGCCTAATAATCTATTAATGAACATTGATCTGCCAACTGCAATTGTCTCTGGAATTCCATTTATCGTCAACTATAAGTGACAGATTCTTTTCAGTTCATAACCCCGAGCCTTCTTTTTACAATGATTTGAGACTTTTAAAAATCTTCTCTCCTTATGTTTGTGTAAATTGATATAGGAGTAAATTTCTTTTCCCAAATTTCCGAGTTGCCTAGTTGACTTTGACTCTTTGTCATCTTGATTGTGTTAAACAACGCATGGTCTTCTATTATTTTTGCATGAAAGTATGTTTCTTTCTTCTACCTGATCTGATTGGACCATCGAATATTCTTTTTTCCCCCCTCCAGGTTGTGTTGGACCAACTTGTTAAGCCTTCAAACGCAATCATTGATTACAACACCAGGTGCCAATCTGTTGAATAACCACCTATTGTATTTTACTGGCTTGAGATAATTTGGTATATATTTTAGTTGCCCTTTGATGGTTCTCTTTGTTAGCTGGGGTCTATATTGTGCAACCTTTGCAGTCCCTTTCTTTGAATGTCAATTCAATGGAGTCTTAAAATCAATCCATTCAATCCCCCTTGTATGCGGTTCTGCTATTTGTACAGAGGAAGTCTTTGCTCGCACACGCACGCACGCACGCACACACGCACTTACACATGCACGTGCACACACGCATGCCTTTGCATATGGTTCTCTTATTGTTTGGTCGTCCTGAAGTTCCTGTCATACTCCGTGTTTGTCCCAACGTCATATTCATTAGGGTGTTACATAGTTTATGGGCTAAGTCTGTGTTGCTATGTTAACTAGAGTGCTTACTTTTGGGGCCTGGCCTTGGGTGAGGACAAAAGTCCCTCAATGCTTCATAGGATTGGGCAATTTGTTCAATGTTGATATTTTGCTCTTCCCTCAATTACTGAATTTGTGGTATGGTGAAATGCTATTTAGACACATTCATCCTTGCAACAGCTGGTTTATCCATTACTAGGATTGTGAATGGCTTGCGGAAGCATATCTTTTAATGACATCAGTTGTCTGCTTTCTGCTATTATAATTGTAGAGTGGCAGACTTCATGATTTCATGAGTGGAAGTAGAAGGTTCTTCTCATTTATACACAAAGCTTTACCTGCAAAAGAGGCACATACTTCTGTGGCATTTAGGCTCCTTTTCACTGCTACTTCCTATTCTTGAGCATGGCGACTTCTACTCACATGTTGGGGCTGTTAGATCACAAAAGGAGTCCATATTGTTACAAAACTGCCCTTGTGGATGAATTGAGTGGGTTATGAGTCTAGGTGTATGCCAAATTCTTGTCCTGTCCAAAATGATGAAAGATATGTTGGATTTTGTGTTAATATATATTGTGGAATAGATTGATGTCAATTTGCTAAATTACTATGGGAACACTGTTCAGGTACAGTGGAATCACACCCGAAATGCTGAATGATGTGACTACTAGTCTTAAAGACATTCAGGTTTGTCGTCTCCTTTAGTTATGCACTTGTGCTGAAGTTATTGTGTATATAGTTGCTAATATTAAGGCTTTTGTTTACGGTCCTGATGCAGGAAGAGTTTTTGAAGCTGGTTTTCAAAGAAACTATTCTCATTGGACATTCACTAGAGAATGACTTGTTTGCATTGAAAATATCCCATGATTTAGTTATTGACACTGCAATATTGTACAAGCACCCTTGTGGGGGCTCATATAAGACGGCTCTTCGAGCACTTGCCAGGAGATTTCTTTCTAAGGAGATACAAGATTCAGGAAGTGGGCATGACAGCATAGAAGATGCTAGGACAGCTATGGAGCTGGCACTGCTAAAGTTTAGAAATGGCAAGTGAAACCATCTCTCTTTGTTACTATGTTTCAAGATTTAAGAAAATGTAGACATTATTGGAGAGCCTGGAAGGAAAGGGTTTTGGTATAGAATTACCCATGTTGCCTATATCAAACAGCTCTGTGTTTGCATTTTTTATTTGTACATAGAGCAAGTCATTGGGTAGCTGAAACTGCCTAATATTTTACAGGCTTTCTCCGAGAACTGGGCGATGAGCCAAAAACCAAGTCAATTCATCTGAAATTTGGCTTCCTACTCTTGTTCCATGACTGACTTTTTAAATTTGCGACAGCATTTGTTCTAATTAAAATCTAGAGGGAATTAGTTTTACCCACCTACTAGATTTCGATTAATCACATATTCGCATGATTAGGGTGAAAATCTAAAGGGACATGATTATTATATAGTTGGTGTCAAGTGTTAGATGGTGGTTCTAAGATGTCTCTTTTAGATTTTGTGGATAAAATTATGCATGAGAGCTTGAGGGCATGATGATTTTTGTACTTGC
Source organism: Carnegiea gigantea (assembly GCA_029747015.1). Lineage (NCBI taxonomy): Eukaryota > Viridiplantae > Streptophyta > Magnoliopsida > Caryophyllales > Cactaceae > Carnegiea > Carnegiea gigantea. Next base: position 206,236 of record JAKOGI010001217.1, read on the forward strand.
CCCTTTTGTACATGGGTGTCACCCCCTTGGTGTCTCATTTATATATAATTTTGATTACTTATCGGGAAAAAAAAAATAGGGTGAAAATACCTGGGGTAAGTATAAAACAACGGAGTAACTAATGTTGCTGTTATAGGGGCATGGACTCTTCTCTAGTGATGTCCGGAGTAGAAAGTCAGATGTATGTCGTATTGGAGGTCGAGGGAGTTGTAGTTGTTGGCGGAAGAGTTACCATGTGACGTTTCTTGGAGAGGACCTGTGGTAGTCCCCTGAGGAAAGACAAGCATTGACTTCGGTATTTCTGAGGCGGAATGTATGGATTTGTACTTGTGCAATTTGTATAATTCTAGCTATTGCTGCCTTCAAATTACTTTATTGTACATGCAAATCTGTATTTTCTTTTTCTTTAGGCGATCTGTATAAATTTTCTATCCTTGACGTTTGCATTCTATTCTATCTGGGTTTAGGGCCTGATTTTGGCTCACCAAAGGGACAATTCATGCGCAAGAAGCTCGTTAATATGTTAAGTGAATTTGGAAAGACATCTTCATTCATTGATGATGTCTCCATTGTGAAACGTTATGCTTCTGGTACGTGTCATGCATTGCCAGTCTCATCTGATGATGAAGCTCTCTCGAAAGCTTCTAAAGAGGTACCTGACAAATGTCTTTATTATTATTTATCTGGATTGTGCAACTGTTATCTTGACCTTTAAATTTGTATTTCCAGGTGAAAAATGAGAAGGTGCAATTTGTGTGGACTCAGTTTTCAGAAATAAATTCCTATTTTAAGAAACAAGCTGGTGATGATGAGAAATTTAATGCGCGGCTTGCGGAGTTAATATCATTGGTCACATGTCAGAAGAATTCTTCCGCGAGGAAGGGCATGAAGTGTAGTGTTCCATCAAGGCTAAAAGAGATCCTAACTCGCATGAATTGCAGAATTCACACGCTATATTCAAGCTTACCCACGGATGCTATGCTTATTGTATTTACTGGTCAGGGAGACACTGCAACAATCCAGAGGTAAACCTCTTATAAAACCTGATTACCTCCTTTTCCTCACCCCACTCCCAACCCCCAACAGAGGTTTTGGGGGGGGGGGGGGGAGGGAGGGGCGACAGATCCAAGTGTTCAACTGAACTGTGGCAAATTGGCAGTGAAGGATGAAAAGGTAATTTTTTGACAATAAGTAGAAGTTTGATTTCTCTGATTTCCTGGTGCAAGGAATGGAAACAGAGGATAGGAGTTCTGTTGGGATCCAATAGAAGAATATACTAAAAACTGAGTGCATTTTCGATTCGAACAAATCCAATCCAAATCCATACCTTGGGAGTCCCACTTCGACAGGGTGGATGTTGCAGCCCTTTTTGTTGGATTTTTTTTTTTTGGGGGGGGGGGGGTGTCATGTGAAGCTTTATGCCTGAATTGTGAAGACAGTTCCATTCCATTTTAGCCGATGACAGGTTGACCTCCGGCCCCCTTTCGGTGCACTTATTGGAGAGCTCTTTGGGCCTTAGCTTTCGTCATCGAAAAATGAAACTGTCAAGATTAGCCTGCAGAGAGGCTAGTTCTTTTGGACCTTAAATTACATACCATTGACATCCTACCCCATAGAAAGGAAACGGGAAGCAATTAGAGACAATATAGAGAGGCAAGTTGCGTTAGTGCACTACAATGCAAGTAGAAAAATTGCCGAAAGTGACTTAGAAAATGGACATAAGAGCAGGCGAAGGAAAGACAGACAAATCTAATTGGGTCTTCTTGAAGAAATATCTGACGGGAAGATTTTAGACAGATCAGCTTTCTTTTGAGGATGCTTTCCAGTAAGAGTGAATTATTGGAGGAAATTTCCAATCTTAGGAACAACTACTTCCATTGTGGGTCTTGCTTTCGCTGGGTCTGTGGAGATCCGAATGTAGACAACCTTACCTCTGCAAGCACTTGTGCAAGCAGAGAGACTAGGATGGCCTTGGTTGCATCTGAGCTAAAGAGAAAACTAGAATTCATTTCTATAGAAAGGTAATTACCTTCATCCCCCCACCCTCCTCAGGAGGGCCATGAGTTCATCTGAACTGAAGGAAGGTTGGCCTACATCCCTCAGTTGAGTTTCAGGTATGGGGTCACAAATGATGATTTGAGTTTTTTACCCTCAAGGAAAGTTGTGTGACAGAGATCAAGCAATGCATCAATAAAGAAGTTGGTCTGATGGGGTAGCTCAGAGCCTGAGACCATCTGGTTTGAGAATTAGCCTAATGATGGTCTTAGCAAATTCCCTCTTCTCAGTGCACCCTGCGACGCCAAATGTCGTGTTATTTGAAAATATGTTGCTTTTTCCTCAGTTGCCTTGCTGTGTCAGAACACAGCGAAGTTAGTCACCGTCAATTTTCCCCCCAGAGAAGATCAAATTTGTTTCGGATTTGATATATTAACATTCTTGTGATCATGTCAATGGCAGATTGCGGAAGATCCTCAGAGAGGAAGACGAGAGCAAAATATGCCGCGAGAAAATCTTAAAAGTGTTGGAGGAGCTTCAGGCCCAAGCAGAAGTAGGATTGTGTTTTGTGTGCATAAAGCATTGAAGTTAACCTTACAGGAGACAATGGTGATGTTTTGCATTAATTTCTATTTTCATTGTAAAACAGCTGTAACAGGAAAAAATTGTACTCATGGCCCTACCGGTGGTAAAGTCGAGAATTAGGAAGCAGTTTTCTTTGTGTCATACATCTGAGAGTCTGAAATTTTCTGTACTGTATGTTGTCAAATAGCGTTCATTGGATTGAGAAAATTTTCGTGTGAACGAGAATGAGGCTGTGGAAAATGATTTAAGTAGCTAATTGATTCTTATGCCAGTAACCCGACTTGGAAGAAATGACGCAACTAGTGAGGTCGAATGAGCTCCAGTAACGTGAAGCATGTACATTTCCTCCCAGGCTTCAACTTGTCAATGTTGCAGTACTGTGTGACAAGAAGATCCAGAATTATCTCACTTGTGTTCTTGTTCGATGGCAAGGGTTGAAACCCTCCACCATCAGCATCCTCGCTTTTAATGTCCCTGCAACTTCATTCTACTCTATTCTGTCCTCTTCACAGGCAACAATGTCGACAACACATCCCGAGCATTGCTTCTTGATACTCACTCGACTATGATACTCGACTATTTCACTTTAAGAATAATATCACTCAGAAAGCAGCAAGGAGTAATAGGTGTATGTCCTATTGAATTCAGGGAGGACGGCACAGTGTTCGTGTTCATACCTCTGCTCAACAACATGCGTTTAAGCTTTAGACTGTTGTGGTTGCATGGGTTTATAGTTAAGACACTCTTATCAAGGATTGTGTGCTGTGCGCTTAACATTAGCAAGTGTCTTGAGTTTCCGTCCTTTATAAATGTAATGGTTTCAACCTTCAGTTGCGCTGTGCCGTTTTGCAAGCTTACAAGCAGTCTGCACTCAACAGTCAACGGTGAGAAGATGGAATTAAGCACTCGATTTTTTGGGTTGAATGACAGCCCCAGGGACTGATTATTTGATCGTCGATTTTTGGTCTAGATAGACTTGTTCAACTTCACCACAGGCCAGACCCTGTTCAAATCCCCATACCAACTTGAACCTCTCCCCTCCCCAATGGTATAATTTAATGTTTTAAATTTCTTCCATATTAACTTGCCTCCTTGCTCGCATGAATGCTTGTATGGATAAGATTATTCATATATGGATCTCTGTAAATTTCACAAAAGCGAGTCCCGTACTAGGGGATGCCTTTTTTAGGGGGTGGGGTGAAAGGGGCTTTGAAGTATAAGTGCGTGGTTAAAGTCTAGGATTTTTGGATGGCACTATGTTGTACCAATGTACTTCGGGATATTAGATGGTGATACTACCGAGTTTGAACTTAGATGTTTGTAGATCACACCATCGGCCTATATATTAATTATTTATATACCAAGATCAAGTTTGAAGGGATTTTTACTGGTGATACAAATGCATATTAAACATATGCAATTGCATATACTTAAAATTTTTCACATTTTAAACATATGAAATTGCATGCCATTATTATAAATTATCACGTTACACTGAGTCAAAATGCTTTCAAACTTGATCTTAGTATATAAACAATAAATGGGATGATAGTAGGGTGTGCAAACGCCAAAGTTCAAAGTTGGAAGTATTATCATCGAATACGCGTAAAATATAGTAGATTTTGATGAAACTAGTCCTTGATCATTTAATCCAAGTAATTCAAAGTAATGCTCAACCCAATCCCACTACTTAAGAAAAGGTGTTCTTGACTGGAAACTAACAAGTATGGCTCGAGAATTTGTCTATCCGAGATTTATTTATTTTTTGACTAATTATTCGCTAAAATTTGACTTTATATTTCCATTTCCCGTACATAACCTTAGATCTAAAGCAATCAATGTAACTTAAACCTAATTAGACTTTGTAGGTTGTGTACATAAAATTCAGCATATTTCTTTAATTTCTTTTAAATTTTATGACTTCAGAAAATTTGAAAAAGAATATACTGTTCTGGATCGCCTACAAACTAATAGCAAAAACTGCTCAATATTACTTAAAGAGTAACAATCAAAATTAGGTACTCATTATTCATCCCACAACTTGAAAAGTTCTTTTACCAATGTAAGTTTGAAGCTAAAGAATCACCCAAGGCACTTTCCCCCCAACTCCCGACTCTACAATGAGACGTAAAACTGCATGCATTTCATATATTTGTCCGTAGCGCCAAGGAAAGTGCCTGGGAACTGCAATGTGCTTTCCTTCTGTCCAGATGTGAGATTGTTATTTGTGAGTGCTTAACTCAGGTTTTTGGGAGTTGGGATGGAGTTTCTGTCTTCATTTATCCATCCTTTTACCTAACATTAATCCAACAGTACCAAGGAAGAACTGCTCATTTCCATGCTTGTTTAGTTTATCTTTTTCTTTCTTTTGGGGATTGCCTTACATAGTATGTACATATTCAAACTGCATGGAATGTCAAAGAATGTATGTATGTCTCTCCATTTTGAACTCTTACATTTTGGAAACTTCCTAGAAAGTGATCAACTTGTTAAGTTCCAATCCCTTTACGTTCCAAAGGGAAAATTACTTGACTCCATGCCTTTAATTAAATATTGTAGTACCCATTAGAAACTGATCCAAACCATTGTTTTATTCTATGTCGGGCAAATAGTACTCGTAATAATAGTTTGTATTGGCCAATTTCGATTAGCATCGGTCCAGATCAACTGAAGTCAGGCATACTTCCGAGTCTATGATATAGGTTTTGAAAGGTAGATTATTGCATATTCTCAAGAGTATGTACTCCACTACTATATATATATATATATATATATATATATATATATATATATATATATATATATATATATATGTATGTATGTATGTATGTATGTTTGTATGTATGTATGTATGTATGTATGTATGTATGTATGTGTTTGTTATATGAGCGGTTATCAATACATACTTCGCTTACGTTAGTACGTGGCTTCCAGGAGTACATACTTCCAAGTGTATGATCTAGGTTTTGGACAAATAAAAAGTTGCTAATTTTCAATTTTTATAATTCTTCTATTTTTATTTTTAAAAATTTTAAAATAATATAAATGTAATTCAATGGTGCACCAATATGGTATGTCTCTTTCCAACTCAAATTGATAAATGGCCGGTAAGATATTTATAAGTTTGGTTTTGTCTCTAGTTACCCTTCACCAAAGTCTGCCATGCGAAACTTCCCTTGATGTAATGTGTATGTAATGTGTATGTAAACTGTGATCTAACCATCGTCCAAAAAGGAGCAACCGACCTGTAAATTAATTGCTACAATATATAATATGTTTAGTTAACAAGGAAAATCAGGTTAGAAGTATTGAAGGGAAGAAATTAAGAAAGAGCAAGCTGGTTTTCGACCTTACCCCCCCCCCCCAAAAAAAAAACCCTAACAAAAAGGCCAATGCAAAGAGAAAATGAGTACCACCAAAACTTTTACATTGATATCAAAATGTTTTGCTCCATGAGACAACAATGAACTAGAAAGCTTTGGTGTACTAGTACTCATTCAAAATTGGGTAGAGATATATGTCTTACTGTAAGACACTCTTAAATATCTTGTCTCATCATAGTTAACATATTTTATGATTTAAAATCATAAGTTTTTCAATGATTACTCTTAATTATGAATTGCTAACCTTAAATATTCGTTGGCTTTGTCGATAAAATATTAAATAATATTCTAATCGCATTAACCCTATCCTCAAGTACATATGATACGCGTATTTTAGAAATGTGATAAATTATGAAAAAAAGATAATTTTATATAATTTATAAGTTGTAATATATTTCTGCTATTCGATCCTACCTTTTTTCAATTTAAAAATATAATAGTATGATTTTTGAGTCAAAATAAGACACTTGTGAAGTGTCTTGTAGCAAGACACGTATCATTTTGCTTAAAAATTATACAGCTATTCACCAAAATTATAAAGAAAATTTTCCTTTGCATTCCATTTGTGACGATGATCTCTCCACATATGCATGCATCATGGGTGATTACATGAATGCCCAGTTTAAGAACATATCAATTGGAAATGAGTTATGGTTTTAATTAATTGCACATAGAATTAGATCTCTTGAAAATGGCTACTATATATATGAGGAATCCAAAGACATGAAAAAGGAATAAAGTAGTAAAAAAGTAAAATATTAGTTACAGTGCCTTTAATTAATCATGATTATAGTATGTGATGATCCACTCACTCTCCTATGTATTAAATTTTTTCTCAGTGATCTACATTAGGTTGGGGAAGTTGGGATATGTTTTGATTTTTCCCCTAATAATCTAACCCCCACCTAGGTATGGTCTAAAATTTAATTCAGTCAAACTACAGTTAGCTACAATCTAATAATTGGTGGTTGCATGAACACCAAATTAAACAAGATAACACACAAATGTAAATGATTAAATTTGTTTGTGATAAACCTCTATTTTTATTATTTTGACCCTCTGATTCCGCTAACCTCTTCCAAATATTTCCGAGGATTGGTGGAAGATTTGATAAGAGTTACTTGTCTTTGCTCACAATTATCTTACTTGGATCAATTCTCTTTCTTTGTAGGTATGTTGATCACAAATGGAAGAATTTCGACACTTATCGGATCAAAAGTAAGCGAGGAGCAATGTTACAGGAAGGAATGACATTCAAGGATCAGTTGGAAGGGTCGAAGGCTTGAAGAATTAAAGAGAAGACACTTGCAGGGTCAACCGTGCATGCAAGCATGGTCGTGCAAGTTGGAATTAAAGGCAGAAAAGTGCACGGCCGGGTGTGCAAATCAAGCATGGCCAAGCGCTGGAGGCAGAAACAATCTTGCAGAAGTACACGGCTGGCCGTGCATTTGTGCACGACCATGCGTCCCCCGATTCATCACGACTTAATTCTTTTTTCGGGGTAGTTTTTAAGGTTATCTTGGTTTGTATTTTAGAGAGCACTGAGAAGGTGATTGCTAGGTTTTCTTGCTGAATACTTAATACATTAATTTAGACTTGAGAGTCTGAATTCCTGGTTCTAATTGTGAATTTTCGATTGCAATTGATTGAAGTACGTTTCTCTTCCTTTCTCTTTGCAATTTCATCAAAGTTTGTGCCTTTAAACATGTTCTTCAATTCTTTATTTGTGATTGTGATTGTGATTGTTGTGATGTTTAGGAGCTAAATCCCCTATCTTAAAGATTGGGGTTAGCCCCTAGTATGTGATTTGGAATCATATTTAGGTTATTGTGAATAAATGCCCATCTTTGTGATAGAATTATCACTTAGCGTGCCATGTGTTCGCTGAATTATCTAAGAGGGATATATTCATGTTTCTTAATTAGGGTTTATGAGGTCAATGAAAGTTGAGTCCTCTAGCTAGGCCTACTTTGTCAGCAATTGAGATCCTTAACATGAGAATAGTTAAGGTTTCAATTTGGGATTCGTAGGTTACAAAATCTTATGGTTTTGTTGATTCTACTTTCATGAAAATAGATAACTATGATTGCTTAGCCAGTCTAGTGATTTTCGAGAAAAGGCGTAGATTTGCTTTAACTTGTAACTATTCCAATTCAGTTATTTGAGAGGGCAAATTTACATGATCTGGTTTATAATCCAAAGAGTATAATAGTGCAGTAAATCCCAATCTAGGATCCATTTTTATTATTGAATCAAACAGTTTAAGTAGTATTTAGTTTTCATCAACCTGAATAAGTTTCCACCTAAATTGAGTGTTGAAGTCAATCTGGTGATTAGAACCAAGTTCCTTGTGGAATACGACCCGTACTTACGGTTGCTAACTACACTTGGCACTGTACACTTGCTGTAAGATTTTAAACGAAACAGTTTGTATTAATCATTCGACAATTGTTTACATAGCGGAAAAGTAACACATCATTAAGTTGGGTTAGGATCTATTGCTTTGGTTGTACTTACAATAAACTGTCCAAGTCTTCCTCATACTTTTCAACATTGTCGATCAAAATAGCATTTGTTGTATCTAACCATCCCGAGATCAACAAATAGAGAAAAAAAAAGAGAATTACAAAACGAGGATGACGATAGAAAAAAAGAGAAAATTATCAGACAAAGATAAGTATTTAGATTGACGCTTTTTCCTATTTGGAAAGGCAATAATCATTTGAAATATACCAACCAAAAGTATGGTAAATTGACACTAATATTATGTGACTTTACTCAATAGAAATCTTATCTTGAAGGTTGGGGGATTTTAAGGATAAAAACTAAAATAGACCAACCAAATTATTTAGTGTATTTTTAGTGTAACCCTTATCGATATAAATATAATTTTGATTATTAGATAATATACACAGAGGCAGTCCATTTTCCCAACTTAGGGCCTGTTTTTTTTGGTTGGTAAATTGGGGTCGGCAATAGGATGAATTTGGTTGAGGTGGGTTGAAGCGGTTGAATTTGGTATTTTTTGTTGAAATGAGTTGAAATATGTTGAAATTGGTTAAAGTTGGTTGAAGTGGGTTAAAGTTGGTATATTTTCTGAAGTTTGTTAAAATAGTGAGAATAAAATTTTGAAGGAGGTGACCAATGAAAAGAATATACCCTTAATGTAAACCATAACAATTGGTACATCGCATAAACGGGTAGCTTTTATGTGATAGAATTTTGACTTCAACTTACGTCCCACAAAACTGTTAACCCATATTCTTTTCCTGGGAAATATGGGTTGGTAAACAGGGTGAAGTTGGTTGAGATTGGTAGAAGTCGGTTGAAGTTGGTTGTTGTTGAAGTGGGTTGAAGTTGGTTGAAGTGGGTTGAATTTTGTTTTGTATGATGTGTAGAAATTGTTTAAAATAGTGGAAAGTAGGTTAAAATTGGTTGAAATTAATTGAAGTTGGTTAAAGTGGGTTGAAGAGGGTTGAAATTAGTATTTTTTCAATTGAAATTCGTGAAGTAGGTTGAGGTAGATTAATGTGGGTTGAAGTTAATTAAAGTTGATAAATTTGAATTTATCAATGAAAAGAACAGCGCCTATATGTGGGCAAGAAGCTAAAGAACATTTAAAACCCTGACAAGCTAAGGAACTAGGTTTCAGCACCTTAAGGTTACCGCTGTATTTTTCTGTGGCAGTTTGCGTCGTGTTTTTTTGCCGTGAAATCCTCGAAAAAGCTTGGCATTGAAGAGAAGTGATCAAACAAACAGGAAAATGATATGTTAGGAAGGAAGTTTCTAATGAAATATCCACCTCATTGGCATCATAAGTGCCATCTAGAAATGTCTTGCATGTCCACATTTAAACTTTGGAAATCACACTTTGTTCAATCCAGATTATCCCATTCTGAGTCATACAATTCTTCAGGGACCTTCTGTCATCAATCTTGAATGAAATATGCAAAGGTGGGAGTCTGTGTTGGGTTTCGTGGTCCAAAATCCAAGAAACGGCACGGTGGGACCGTGCTAGACGATACGGACGTGTCAGGCCGAAGAAGCGGAGCGTCGAAGGAGGCCAGAAAAATAGCATTGGAGTGTCGTGCCATGACGGGGTGACCGTGCCACGTGGCACGGTCATGCCGCGCTCAGTTCGGGCGCGGGTTTTTCTGGTGGCTAGGGTTTGCTTTAGTGTGCAGTTTTTTTGGCGGGTAGGGTTCTCCTTTAGGGGTAAAACCCTGGACTTTTAGACTCTATATAAAGAGGCCTTGCCTACGATCTACAATAACTCCTGAATCCCTAAACACATTGAGAGATTGAGAGATTTTAAGAGAGATTACAAGAGAGGTTGTAATTCTGCTATTGGATCGAGTCACTTGTTATGATTGTGATCGTTTTATACTCTCCCTGCTCATATAGTGGATTGATTGTGCTTGTCGCCGTCCGTTGTTTTTTCCCGCATTAGGTTTCCACGTAAATCTTGTGTGTCATTGCTTTGTTCTTGTTATCGTTCTTTAAGTTTCTTAATATCTGTTTCATCCTATTGCTTTCGCTGTTAGTTTGCTCTAATTCCTAACAAGTGGTATCAGAGTTTTGGTTTAGGATGTCTTCAATTATGAAGGTTGATATTCAAAAATTTGATGAGGAGATTAGTTTTAATCTCTGCAAAGTGCAGATGAGAGCAGTTCTCATCCAGCATGGGTGTAACACCCCCAGCCCCTAGGGCCGGGAGCGTTACGTTTTCTTAACTTCTTACTTAAATTCTGAGGCGAAACGGACAGAGCTTTTCCTAAAAACTAACCGTTTTCAGGCTAAAGGCCTTACAATAAACCCCTGTAAATCAACGGAAGTATAAAATATTTAAAAGAAGCTTAACGGCTGCACGCCGGATTTCATAACTCAACGAGCCACCCGCTCGGAGTACACCACACAGAATAGTTCATTAATAAAGAAGAAATGAAACATACAACTCAACGGTTCACACAACCGGAGTATTGGGGTTTACATCCCAAATCATAACTAACTTTGACTAAGAAGACATCTAACTAATTAGATGGTTAGCTCGTATGGCCATACAGAGCGACCTTTATACCATATACGATATATGAACTAGAATGCTTGGTTTACATGCGTTTAGAAACTAAGAATACATTACATAACTTCATTAAAGATGTAAGTAGGCACACATGACACCCTACAAGCGAGAATAGACTCCATCTTGACATAGTTGACTCAACTTCTTCCTGTCACAAGAAAGCCTGGGGAAAAGGGGAAAGAGTAGTGGAATGAGCAACCACATGCTCAGTGAGTGTCTCTCGACCCCCTTAAAACAAAACCGTTGCAGGCAATAATATCTTTAATAGTCACATATCATGTATTCATACTTTACTATCATATTAGGCATTTATAAAATCCTTATGGAAGGATCACTAAATATAAACTTTATTTTAACCACTCGAATATATTTCTAGGCTCCTAAATAACCAACTTTTTAAAACCCAGCACTCAATTCACATAAGCAAGCAATGAGGCTAAGCATAGGAACTTTCTTTTTCATAAACATAACTATTTAGCATTCCATTCAAACTATACATAAAACATCATTCATATGATGTGCACATGAGGTTATCTCTTTTCATAGTCATACTTTTCTTGGCATTTCATTCATATGATATACATAAGGCACACACAAATCTCAAGTCTCATTCAAATCTCATTCATAGGGTATGCACATAGGGCTTTCTTTTTCATGATCGTATCTTATTTAGCGTCTCATTCATAAGTTATGTTTGGAATATTCACATAACGCTTTACTTTCATTAGCATGCTTTACTTAGATCTCATTCATATGATATGCACAAGCATCTTTCTTTCTTCTTGTAAAAAAATACTTTACTTAGCCTTACTTGAAATCTCATTCACATTTCATTCATAAGACAAGTATAGAGCATGCATAGAAGACTTTTTTTCTTTTCTTGAAAACACTTTGCTTAGCCTCTTGAGATTCTTATTCTTTTAAAAGAGATTTTATTTCGTATTGATCGTACAACGACCCTTGTAAGCTTTTCATATTTCATTTCATATGGCCTCGTAGGGCCCATAAAAACCTTCTTTCCTTTTGAAATGTATAAAATGGCAAAGTGTCAATTGCTTTTCTTTACTTAATAGGAAAAATACATCTAGCATAAGATCATTACAGGGTGCTGATTGGGTAAGATCTATTCTCAAACCCCATAGTGAGACCTAATGCTCATGCTAAGCTCTTACTCCCGGGACGGCTATTGTTGTGTTATTATATTTAGTTTTGATGATAACAAATCCAAGTGTAAAAATCTGTCCAAGTAATGTTGCTCCGAACACGATCTCCAAACAGGCCTAACTGGTGTTTGTGATCTTTATTGTATTAACTGGTTTGCTACATGTGAGAATGTCTTCTAGACAGGTTTTACTTGGTGATTCTATATTAAGTCAAGAACACCAACTCGACAGTTGATTGTAAAGCGTGTTCCTGAACTCTAGCAATGCAAAGAACAACCCCAACAAACAAGGTGGCCTTGGTGTTCACAGCAGCTCTACAAATCTCGGACAAGATGACTGGTTCAAAACAAGAAGTCTTGGGTATATAGGTTTTATTTAATTAGACTCTTGTTAATATGCCAATATTGAAAACGTCATTTTTAAACACTTCTTGAATCGGTACTTGCGCTAAGTGTTTCAGAACACTAGTTGCGAACAACCCTGCGAACAGGGTGCGTAGGGTGTTTCTGAACTGCAGTGGCCATACCCGATTATTTTTGAAAAATTCATTTTGGTTGGCCAAGATCTCTAGAATACTTTCCTTGAATTTCAAAACTGCTATTTCTCTGGAAAGGATATTTCCTGAAAATATTTTGGGAGAATTTCGAAAATAAGTTTTGGAGATTTGCCAAAACTTAAAGGAAAAAATTTCCTTTGACTATATTTTCGGATTTGGTAAAAGCTGAAAATCTCTTTAAACCTCTTCACGGTTATGGGAAGATAAGGGTTATCTTTTAAGATAACAAAATCCCTTATATTTTGGGATAAATTAATCATTAGCCGTTGGATAATTTTGCAAAACAATTTCCATACTTAGCTGATTCTGTGGTTTATGACCGTTGGTTTTTTTGTTTAAAAGCCTCAGCTTTTTCTCTCCCAGCACATACACACAGATAGATATACAGATATTCAAAACACTCGAAAAACAGAGAGATAGAAAACTCGGTTTGAATTTGCATAAACACAGCCTTTTGAAAAATCCAGGAAAATCAGAAAACTCGGTTTACACTCAAAGATTCTTGAGCTTCATTCTGAAAAGCAAACCGTGACAAGCTGTGTTTGATTTTGAGTTTTCATACCATTGGCATAATAGGATCTTCATTGTACCTTACATCTGCTTAGTGAGAAGCACCCCCTGTAAGGTGTTTGTAACCCTGATCTTGAATCAGAAAAGTGAGTGAGTGTGTCCTAGTCGTGTGGACTTGGACGTGTCTAATCTTGCGAAGGTTGGACGTGGTGTAACCTGTCTTTGGGAAGAAGGTTACGTGGTTGCAAGTTGTAACAAGGTGTGTTACATTTGTAACGTGTGAAGCCCGTTAGTGAAAGTGGTTAAATCCTACACGAGGTAGGTCGTGGTTTTTCACACCTCAGTTGGGCTAGAGGTGTTTTCCACGTAAAAATTGTGTGTGCTTTATTTTCCGCATCTATCTTGGTGATTTTCGCCTCTGCAATATTTGAGAACACCCCGTGCAAACAAACTATCAGGGTGTTTGTCACTTGAGAACAACATCTGTGAGGGTGTTTGTTATCTACAACGCGAAAATCAGATACTACAATTCACCCCCTCTTGTGGTTGGATACTCACGAACTCAACAAGTGGTATCAGAGCGGGTTCTCTTACAAAAGGTTAACACCTTGAGAGATTCTGAAGATGAGTACCCCACAAGGAATTCTTGAAGGGCAATCCATTACTCGTCCACCCTATTTCAACGGCCAACATTATAGTTGGTGGAAGAATAGGATGGAGAACTATATTCAGGCAGAAGATTATGAATTATGGATGCTCATCAAGAACGGGCCCCTTGTTCCCACCAAGGTGCTTGAAGATGGTAAGAAGGTTCCCAAGGAATCCATAGAGTTTGATGCCGAGGACTACAAGAAAATGGAGAAAAATGCCAAGGCCAAAAAGCTTCTATATTTTGGCCTAGGACCCGATGAATACACTCGCATCTCTGAGTGTGAATCAGCCCAAGCTATCTGGAATGCTCTGCAAGTTGCTCATGAAGGTACGAGTCAAGTTAAACAATCTAGAATTGAGCTACTTATGCGACAATATGAGTTGTTTGATATGGGTGATCATGAAACTGTGATGGACATGTATACACGGTTCACCCACATCACGAACGAGTTAAAATCCCTGGGAAGATCTTTCACCACTGAAGAGTTGATGAGGAAAATCCTCAGAATTTTACCTCGCACGTGGGAGGCCAAAGTAACAGCCATCCAAGAGGCTAAAGACATGAACCAGATCACCCTCGACGAGTTGATTGGTAATCTCCAGACCTATGAACTCCGAAAGAACTCACAGCAAAGAGAGGAGCAAAAGAAGGATCGTGGGCTTGCCTTGAAAGCACATGAGGACATAGACTCTGACCTTGAAGATGAAGAAATGGCCCTAATGTCCAGAAAATTCAAGAAATTCTTCAAAAAGGTCAAGGAAAACAACAAAAGAAAAGACTTCAGCAAGTCCAGAAACACCTCCAAAGAACAGCTCACAGGGTGTTTCAAGTGCGGCAAACCAGATCACTTAGTCAAGAATTGCCCTCTGCTTCGAGAAGATCAAATGCCTGAACACCCTCGAAAACAGGGTCGAAAACACCCTATAAACAATCTGGGCAGGCGATTCTCGAAAGCTATGCTGGCTGCTTGGGGAGATTCCTCTGAGGATGAAGGAGAATCTGAAGCTGAAGAAGGAGTCATAGCACTTATGGCACAAAGTGATTCAGATTCAGATGATGAATCAACAATCAGCTTCTCAGATCTCAAGAACAAGGTACATGGTCTTAACAAAGCCACTTTAGAAGAACTTCTATATAATTTGATAGACACATGTGCTGATCTAAAAAGAGAAGTTCGTGACCTTGAGCTTGAATATAAATTCTTAAAAATGAAAAACTCGGTTTACATGAAAATGTTAATATGCTCAAAGAAAAACTCTTTATAAAAGAAGGAGATTACTCTCGAATAGAGGAAAAACTCTTTGAGGTGGAAGGAATGGTTGAGTCCCTGCTCAAAGAGAACAAGGGTTTGCATGCTAATAAAGAAAAACTGGAAACCGAGCTTAGCACAAACAAACGCTGGAACAAATCTTCACAGGCCCTTGCTTGGTTAAACACTCACCACAGTCGAAACAGAAAGGGACTTGGGTATAAGCCTAAACGAACAGTTTACCCAATTCATAGGAAGTATGTGGGATTACCTGAAAACATTGTTTGCTTTCATTGTGGTAAAACTGGTCACTATCGATATTCTTGTCCTTTAAGAAAACATGCCAATGAAAAGAATGAAAGGTATGTGAAACAAATCTGGATTAGAAAAGATGAGCTTTACATGTCTAAAGGAATGGGACCCAAGTGGATCTGGGTTCCCAAAACTAACCCGTGATTTGTTTTGCAGGCTGAAGTGAGAGAGAACAATCCCATAAACAACCCAGCAAACAGGGTAAGAAACACCCTGTCAAACAGATCAGAAAACAACCTTGAAAACAGGCAGCTGTGGTATGTTGATAGTGGGTGTTCGCGGCACATGACTGGAGAAAGATCAAGTTTTCTCTCACTTACAGCTTTGAATGGTGGGAGTGTAGCATTTGGAAACGGCAAGTCTGGGACAATTGTTGGTATAGGTAATATTGGTAAAACTCTCTCCCACTCAATTGATAATGTGCACTTGGTTGAGGGTTTAAAGCACAATTTGCTAAGTGTGTCCCAACTGTGTGACAAGAACAACCTAGTGGTGTTTTCACGAACACGTTGCTTGGTTGTAAATGACGACACAGGAGATGTTGTGTTGAGGGGGAAGCGATGTCAAAATGTTTATAAAGTTTGTATTTCCACTCTTCCCCAAAATAATCTGACTTGTTTAAATGCATTAAATGATGATATAATGCTATGGCACAAGAGACTAGGTCATGCAAGCCTATCTTTGTTAAACAAACTTGTTTCCAAAGATTTGGTTATTGGACTACCTTCCATCAAATTTAATGATGACAAGGTATGTGAAGCTTGTGCAAAAGGCAAACAAGTCAGATCTTCTTTTAAATCGAAAAAATGTGTAAGCACTACTCGACCTCTAGAATTATTACACATTGATTTGTGTGGTCCCATGAGGGTAACCAGTAGAGGTGGGAAAAAGTATGTGCTTGTGGTAGTGGATGATTACTCTCGATTTACTTGGACCTTGTTTTTGGCATCCAAGGATGAAACCTTTGAGAATTTTATTGCCTTTCTCAAAAAGGTTGAAAAGAGAGTAGGACACTCCTTAATTAGCTTGAGATCTGATCATGGAACTGAGTTTGAAAATGCAAGTTTTATCAACTATTGTAATGAACATGGTGTTGATCATAACTTCTCAGCTCCAAGAACACCCCAACAAAATGGGGTGGTTGAGCGCAAAAATCGCACCCTGGAAGACATGACCAGAACAATGCTTATTGCTAGTGGTCTTCCTAGGCATTTCTGGGCAGAAGCATTGAACACCTCATGTTACATTATAAATAGATGCATGATCAGACCTATGTTGAATAAAACTCCTTATGAACTTTTCAAAGGCAGAAAACCCAATATTACGCACCTAAGGACATTTGGTTGTAAGTGTTTTGTGCATAATAATGGGAAGGATGCCTTAGGAAAGTTTGATCCAAGAAGTGATGAGGCAATACTTCTTGGCTATTCTTCTCACAGCAAGGCATACAAAGTCTTTAACAAAAGAACCTTGTGTGTTGAGGAAAGTGTGCATGTACTTTTTGATGAATCTAACGTGTTGAGTGAGAATGATGCACAGGAAGATGAACTTGAATTAGGTCTTGTTCGAAAAGAAGTGTTGCTCCAAGATAAACGAGGTAAGAACACCATGGAGAAAACAACTCCTGAAGGTGTTCCTCAGAACAGCAGGCAAGGTGAACACCAAACAGGGAAAAACACCGCTGAACCCTGTTCGGAACCATGTTCTTCAGAAATAAGGTTACAAACAGGTGCAGAAACAGGATCAGGAGGTGTTCTTGAGCCTGATCCTACACACATTTCAGTTAGAACAGAGCATGTGTCTGTGGATCCTCTTACTCCACGACCATGGAAGCACCATAGTTCGCATCCTCTTGATCAAATCTTGTCAGATATTAATACTGGAGTGCAAACTAGATCTAAACTAAAGAATTTTTGTGCTTTCTATGCTTTTCTTTCTAACATTGAGCCAAAAAGTGTGAATGAAGCTCTTGCAGATTCAGATTGGATCACGGCTATGCAAGAAGAGCTTCATCAATTTGAAAGAAACAAGGTATGGCACCTTGTACCTAAACCTGCAGAGAGAACAATCATTGGAACCAAGTGGGTGTTCCGAAACAAGCTGGATGAGTCAGGAACAGTCACCAGGAACAAGGCACGGCTGGTTCTACAAGGATACAATCAAGAAGAAGGGATCGATTACGAAGAAACCTTTACACCAGTTGCTAGAATTGAGGCTATTCGAATTTTAATAGCCTTTGCAGCTCATATGGAAATCAAGTTATATCAAATGGATGTTAAAAGTGCATTCCTAAACGGATACCTTAAAGAAGAGGTGTATGTCAAACAACCCCCTGGTTTTGAAAATGGTGATTTTCCAAATCATATTTTTAAACTTGACAAGGCACTTTATGGTTTAAAACAAGCTCCAAGAGCTTGGTATGAACGGTTGTCAAGTTTTTTACTTGAAAATGATTTTAGAAGAGGAAGGTAGACAATACCTTGTTTCTAAAATCTAAGGGGGAACATTTTTTGATTGTCCAAATATATGTTGATGACATTATATTTGGTGCAACTCATCATGATTTATGCAATGAATTTTCAAATATGATGAGGAGTGAGTTTGAGATGAGCATGATGGGTGAGCTTAATTTTTTTCTTAGGCTTACAAATCAAGCAAACTCCAAACGGCACCATGATCCATCAGCAAAAGTATATCAAGGAATTACTTAAGCGTTTTGGGATGGAGTCGGCCAAACCCATAGACACTCCTATTTCTCCTTCAATCAAGTTGGTTATGGATGATGGGAGTCCCTCAGTTGAGGAGAAACTCTATCGGGGTATGATTGGGTCACTCTTATACCTAACCGCTAGTAGACCTGATATTGTTTTTAGTGTTGGTTTATGTGCCCGTTTTCAGTCTAATCCTAAAGAAACTCATCTTAAGGCTGTTAAACGGATACTAAGGTATTTGAAACATACACCCAATTTAGCTTTATGGTATCCTAAAGGTTGCAATTTTGATCTTGTTGGATATGCTGACGCTGACTATGCTGGATTCCTAGTTGATAGAAAGAGTACCTCAGGTATGGCTCACTTTCTTGGACCTTGTTTGGTATCTTGGGCTACCAAGAAGCAACATTCCGTTGCCATGTCCACGGCAGAAGCTGAATATGTTGCAGCAGCTTCATGTTGTGCTCAACTGTTGTGGATAAGGCAACAGCTTAAGGACTCTTGTGTTGACATTGGATGCATTCCTTTTTTTTGTGATAACACAAGTGCAATTAATATTGCCAAAAATCCATGTCAATATAAAAGAACAAAGCATATTGATATTCGACATCATTTCTTGAGAGATAATGTTGAAAAGGGTTTAATCTCTATGAATTTTTGCTCAACGGAAAAGTCAGATTGCTGATATATTCACTAAGGCACTAGCTAGAGACCTTTTTGAGAGAAATAGACTGGAACTAGGGTTGGTGAGAACACCCTGAGATACCTGTTTCCAGAACATGAACTGGGTTTGGTAAGATCAACCTTTACACCCTGTTCTCTCCCCCTGTTTGCAAATTTTATTAATAACGGATGTGATTGCATATGCCTGTATTGCATGCATTTTTTTTTTTCTTATCTACTTAGTACAGCATAAGGGGATGTACTGGAGCTGTCTTAATGCCATTCAGTCGAATCAGATCAGACGGCAAAGAACAGGCATAATACAGAGAACAGGTACGCCCCTTGGTTGCTCGGTGGCATAATACAGAGAACAGGTATGCCCCTTGGTTGCTCGGTGTGTTCGCTTTCCTTCCCAAGGCACAAGATGTTATTGCTCCTACCCGTTGCAATTCAAGAGATCTTCTCAAAGATTCGGCTGCTCTCTCTCTCTCTCTCTCTCTCTTTTTATGCCCTGCTCTTAGTATTATCGTTCGTCTTGCCCTCAAGCAAAAACCGAACATCCTGCAAACTCCTTAAACCCTAATCTCTCTCCTTTAGCAACAATGGCTTCCAACAACTCTTCTCAATCAAAAGCCCTCGTTCTTTCTTCCTCAATTCCTGCTCCTTCTCGCCCAATTCTTTACAAGCCTTTCCAATTTCTGAATCGCTTGTCTCTAAAATCAGTGGGAATGAGGATGGATGATATTCCCTTTGAATGTGGAAGGGAATTGGCGTTCCTCGTAGGGGCAATTGCTTGTCCCATGTTAGTTGAGTCAGAGGGAACAAAGTCGGGGTCTCAAGAACAATTCTTGGAAACCCCTGAAGGGTTTAATTTTGAGCCATGTTCTTCTGGGTTGTTCTCTGACACCGCGACGGAAACAGGGGCTGCCTCTGTCGAAGGTGTGGTTGTGGAGGATCTGCCTGTTGACTTCCAAGGGAAGTCGAATGAGTCGTCCGAGGAGAGTCTCGAGAAGAATTCTCTCCCTGAGGCTGAAACCCCCACTCCGGTCGCTCGAACTGGAGAGAAAAGGAAGAGGGTAAAAATCGTGGCTAGGCATAGTAGAACGCCAAGAACAAGGCCACAACCAAGGTCTCAACCCTCACAAACTCCCTCCTCTCCTCAATCCTCTAAGCCCTCTCGCAAGTCTGCGAGAATTGCTTTTCAATCCGCTCCTCGTACCTCCAAACACTCTACTCCTGTCATCGAGGAGATTTCTTCTTCTTCTGAAGGGTTCTCGAGTTCTGACTCTGAGAACACCACCTTCAAACAGGGGACACCGGTGTTTTCCGAGTCCTCTGAAGAACAATCTCCTCCAAAACCAACCAATAAACCTGCTGTGAAGCCCTCTCCTGCCAAAACACCCCTCAAGCGAAAGCCCAGAACAGTCCCCCTACCAGAAACTACCACCTCTGTTCCTGTCCTTAAACGCCTAAAGCAGTTCACTCCCTCTCCTATGTCTGACAAACATGCGCAGTTGCTGAAGCGCAATGTCGTCAGGGGGAAGGTAGTGAATGTAAGCTTTTTCAAGGAACAGGGTCTGGGGGTGTTCTTGAACAAGCTTCGAGCCCAAGGCTGGCTTGAGTTGTTTGCAAACACCCAGCAAGGGTGTTCTGTGCCTGAGTTGGCTGAATTCTATGCCAACTGCTCTGTCACAAATGGGGTGGTGACAAGTGCTGTCAATGCGTGTCATTTTTCCTTTGATGAAGCCACCCTGAGTGATATTCTGGGCATCCCCTCTCGTGGATTTGCTGTGTATGTGAGGGAAGACAAAACGGCCCTGGAAACAGCCAGGCTCTTAGAGGTGTCCAAACGCCTTAGTAAAAACAGGGCCTGAGAACACCCCTCTCGGTTAAGAAGGGTGAAATGACCTCCCTACACCAACTACTGTTTATGTTCACCATCAAGAACATAATACCGCGAGGTCAAGGGCGAAACTCAGCAGATGCCTTCGATCAATGTCTGGTGGACCTACTGGATCGGGAGGAACCAGTAAACCTCCCTGCAATCATGATTCGCCACATAGAGCGAATTGCGAACACCACCCAGGCACATGATCTTGGCTATGGGTTTTTGTTGACAAGGGTGCTTGAGTACTTTGGGATCGTGCTCACACGAAGAGTGCCGGCCCAAATCATTGATGAAATTGGCGTTGACACCCTACTAGGGTGTGGCTATGAGGTTGGCGAAGGGTCAGTCTCCAAACAGGGTCGTCGACCACCTCGACCACCTGTTTCTGGACAACCTTCTGTCAAGGTTGAGGCTGTTCTTGAGGACAATACTCGCCTCAAAGATGAGCTCTCAGCTGTCAAGGCTGCTCTTGCTGAGGAACGAGCTCTCTCGGCCAAACGCCATGAAGATTTGCTTGCACTTCTCTCCACTCTTGCCCCTCGCATCCCTCCTCTGCAAACGCAACCACCCCCTGCTCCCTGATTGTCTAGGCTGTTCTCTAGTCTCCTCCTTCCTTACTTTCGTTTTTGGCATTTGTAAGGTTTTTAATGCAATATCCCTTTATTACTGCCTCTTGCAACTTCTGCTATTTACTTCTTTTCTTGCATTCATAATGTTGTTTATGCTTTTTAATGATGCCAAAAGGGGGAAGTAGTCCTATTGACGAGTGGACCTTAGCATTGACTTATCCCTATCAGCATTCATTCATTTTTTTTACCAATATGGTCACTTGGTTTGTCATCATCAAAAAGGGGGAATTTGTTGTGTTATTATATTTAGTTTTGATGATAACAAATCCAAGTGTAAAAATCTGTCCAAGTAATGTTGCTCCGAACACGATCTCCAAACAGGCCTAACTGGTGTTTGTGATCTTTATTGTATTAACTGGTTTGCTACATGTGAGAATGTCTTCTAGACAGGTTTTACTTGGTGATTCTATATTAAGTCAAGAACACCATCTCGACAGTTGATTGTAAAGCGTGTTCCTGAACTCTAGCAATGCAAAGAACAACCCCAGCAAACAAGGTGGCCTTGGTGTTCACAGCAGCTCTACAAATCTCGGACAAGATGACTGGTTCAAAACAAGAAGTCTTGGGTATATAGGTTTTATTTAATTAGACTCTTGTTAATATGCCAATATTGAAAACATCATTTTTAAACACTTCTTGAATCGGTACTTGCGCTAAGTGCTTCAGAACACCAGTTGCGAACAACCCTGCGAACAGGGTGCCTAGGGTGTTTCTGAACTGCAGTGGCCATACCCGATTATTTTTGAAAAATTCATTTTGGTTGGCCAAGATCTCTAGAATACTTTCCTTGAATTTCAAAACTGCTATTTCTCTGGAAAGGATATTTCCTGAAAATATTTTAGGAGAATTTCGAAAATAAGTTTTGGAGATTTGCCAAAACTTAAAGGAAAAAATTTCCTTTGACTATATTTTCGGATTTGGTAAAAGCTGAAAATCTCTTTAAACCTCTTCACGGTTATGGGAAGATAAGGGTTATCTTTTAAGATAACAAAATCCCTTATATTTTGGGATAAATTAATCATTAGCCGTTGGATAATTTTGCAAAACAATTTCCATACTTAGCTGATTCTGTGGTTTATGACCGTTGGTTTTTTTGTTTAAAAGCCTCAGCTTTTTCTCTCCCAGCAGATACACACAGACAGAGATATACAGATATTCAAAACACTCGAAAAACAGAGAGACAGAAAACTCGGTTTGAATTTGCATAAACACAGCCTTTTGAAAAATCCAGGAAAATCAGAAAACTCGGTTTACACTCAAAGATTCTTGAGCTTCATTCTGAAAAGCAAACCGTGACAAGCTGTGTTTGATTTTGAGTTTTCATACCATTGGCATAATAGGATCTTCATTGTACCTTACATCTGCTTAGTGAGAAGCACCCCCTGTAAGGTGTTTGTAATCCTGATCTTGAATCAGAAAAGTGAGTGAGTGTGTCCTAGTCGTGTGGACTTGGACGTGTCTAATCTTGCGAAGGTTGGACGTGGTGTAACCTGTCTTTGGGAAGAAGATTACATGGTTGCAAGTTGTAATAAGGTGTGTTACATTTGTAACGTGTGAAGCCCGTTAGTGAAAGTGGTTAAATCCTACACGAGGTAGGTCGTGGTTTTTCACACCTCAGTTGGGCTAGAGGTGTTTTCCACGTAAAAATTGTGTGTGCTTTATTTTCCGCATCTATCTTGGTGATTTTCGCCTCTGCAATATTTGAGAACACCCCGTGCAAATAAGCTATCAGGGTGTTTGTCACTTGAGAACAACCTTTGTGAGGGTGTTTGTTATCTACAACGCGAAAATCAGATACCACAATTCACCCCCCTCTTGTGATTGGATACTCACGAACTCAACAGCTATATAACATATCAGACTATTACATTACCCTCGTTAGGGTCTTCTAGGGTCTCCTAGTACCAGGACTTATCCCCTAGGCTAACATCATTCATAACATATTATCTGAAGCATATTATCTTAGCAAATTGAAAGCGTATCGGTCATAACGGCTAATAATTTTGCTGCCTCTCACAGTGAAATCCTTTTTCATACATCACACTTTCTTTTTAATCAAATTCTTTAGGGATTCCCCAATTCAAGCGAGTTCACTCCCAAAATAAAGTTCGTATAGCTAAAATAGGCCATTGATTGCTAATAGTCATGGCTACTATTGTTTTGAAACACAAAAAACATCCTTTTTCAAAACAATACCTTCACACACATAATGCATCTTATTAACATAAAAGGGAAGGGATGTACACATAATAAATTCAAGCACTTCATAGTCATTTCAACACAATGAGCCATACATGACCTCGCAATCCATACGATTGCGGTTAATTTACAACCCAGGCTCCCTCCTCATAAGCAGCGTACCACAAGAACCTCGAACCACTCATAGTTCTTTCTCAAACCATTCAACTACCATATCGGTTTTGTAGTTCATTAATCATAACATACTATCATGCTAGCTTATAAGAAGCTAGGGTTTAGGTACTTACCTGGGCAAGCAACACCATTCGGAGGTGCATTACAGCAAGCATACATACATATATATACAATCACATCCACATATATAACTAGAGTACCTTACTTAGCAAATCAAGCATGAATTGACTCTAAGCATTTGTAGTTTACTTTGAAGTTATTAAACGAACAAGAGTTAACTAGTCGTACATATATCAATCCTAAACATTTATGGTTTATTTCGAAGTTATTATACGAACATGAGTTAACTAATCATACATATATCAATCCTAGACATTCATAAGTCATTTCGAAGTTAATAAACGATTATGGAATAACTAAACGTACATACATTGATTCTAAGTATTTATAATTCAGTTCGAAGTTAATTTTCAGGCATGTGTTAACTGAATATATTCAAATCGATTCTAAACGTGCATAATTCATTTAGAACTAAAGTTTTAGGCATGTATTAACTTAATGTATTCGAATCGAATCTAAACATGCATAATTCACTTCGAACTAAATTTTCAGGCATGAATTAACTGATTTTACTTGAATCGAATCTAAACATGCATAACTTATTTCGAACTGAACTTTCAGGCATGTACTAACTAAACTAACATGTATCGATTCAAGCCGCTTTCGAGTATTAATCAACTAAACTAACATTTAACGATTCGAAGTCATTTTCAAGCATAAACTAACTAAACTTAACATGCATTGCAACTTAAAGCATAAAACGATTTCGAAACTACTAATACTTAGGAGGCGAGAAACATCCACTTGGACTCCGAGCTAGAAGACCTGATTTTGGGGTTTTGGGGCTCGATTCGAATGCTTCAAAACCCAAATCTCGACTCTCTTGCTACGGTCATGCCTGTCAGTTTGAAAACCCTAGCTTTCAAACCCTCATTTTCCTGGGATTTAGGGGTCGTCGGACCCAAGCCAGCAGCCGGAAGCCTTGCCAACGGCGCCTGGCCGCCGTCCCACCGGTGTTGACCACTGCTGACATAGGAGCCCATTACTCCCTCGATCTCTCGACCTCTCTTGCTCTGCTTCACCCTCACAGCTCTGGCCTTGGTCCTGCGGCTCCCATGCAGATCGGCGATGGCCGGCCACTTGCTGGCGCGGTGTCACACCATCGCCCTCCCCCCCTCTCTGGTGTGGGAGGTGGTCGGGGGGTGTTATGAGGAGCTTCAAGAAAGGCCCCCTTTCGTGTTTTGTTTGCTGAGAAAAGAAAGGGCTTCGACCCCTTATATTTTTTTTTTTTTTTTGTGTGTTGTTTTAGCTTCACTTGCTAAATCCAGCTCGGTGGGGTTTTGCTAATCTCAATACTTCGTATTCTAAACCCAAAATTAATAAAGGTTCTATTTTAATAAATCTCGAAACTAATTCTAAGGTTAACCACCTACTCACATTCGGGAAATGACTAATAAATCGAATAACAACCAAATTAAACTATCGATATAATCTAAAGGCATAAATAGCACGAATTAACTTTAAAATCAATAATAGCAATAATAATCCCTTTTTAATAAAATTATAGCTCCCAAAAGCACATCGATAATAATTTAACTCATATAGTTGATAAAAATACAAATTTATAACGTAAAAAGGTAATGCAGTTAGCTTAACGGAAAACAAAGAAGAATGTGGGTCTTACAATGGGTTATGGAATGTTCTGTAAGGACCTCACATGAAACCCGAGAAGATGACTGATGAACAATGAGCAACAGACCAAAAGAAGAGGCGTGAATCGTTGACAAATGAGGAATGGGAGGAATTGGAGTTGAAGGCAGTTTCAGCCATTCAGTTGTGCCTGACGCCACATGTCCAGCGAGAGGTGCCCGATAAGGCAACTGTAGTGGACCTGTGGACTTGGCTGGAGGAACTCTACATGACGAAGAGTGTAGCCAATAAGATCCGTTTGAAGGAAAGGTTATACACCTCTCGTATGGCTGAAGGTACCCCTCTTCAAAAATATTTGAATAAGTTCAACTCTATTCTTGTTGATTTGGAGAGTCTGGATGTGAAAATTGAGGATGAGGATAAGACTATTTTACTTGTTGTGTCGTTACCCCCTTCTTATAAACACTTTAAGGAGATTATGCTATATAGCAATTCTAATACTATATCGTTTGAGGATGTTAAGTCAAACTTATTGTCTAAGGAGAAGTTTGATCTTGACATTCATGCTGATTTTGCTGAGGGATTAGTAGTAAGGGGTAAAATAACTGAAAAAGGGAACGGTAATAGGAGTAAGAACCGTTCTAAGTCTAAAAATCCTCACGTTGATAAGACCTGCAATTACGGCGGTAAATTGGGTCATATTGTTGCTAACTGTTGGCAACTGCAAAAGAAGAGGGAGAAAGAAGAAGATAATTCTTATGAGCCTACTGAAACTTCGTTTGCTTAATCTAATTCTGATGGTGACGTTTTGTTTGCTACCTCTACTGAAAGGGGAAGCAATTCTGATTGGATTCTTGATTCTGGGTGTACCTATCATATATGTCCTCATAAGGATTGGTTTTCAACATATGATCCAGTTGACTCAATTATTGTTCACATGGGCAATAATACCCAATGTAAAGTAACTGGAATTGGTACTGTTAAAATCAAGACCCATGATGGTGTTGTCAGAACTTTATCGAATGTTCGTCACGTTCCTGACTTGAAGCATAACCTCATCTCTTAAGGCACCCTGAATCCAAAAGGTGCAAATATTCAGCTGAAGGTAGAGTTTTGATGGTCTCGAAGGGCAGTCGGATTCTGCTGAAGGGTTTGAGGCAAGGAGGCCTTTATGTCTTGCAGGTATCTACTACGACAGGTTATATGAAGAAAGGTTAGAGAGTTGGTGATTGGAGATTTTAGTCCAAGGTGGAGATTGTTGGGTTTCGTGGCCCAAAATCCAAGAAACAGCATGGTGGGACCGTGCTAGACGACACGAACGTGTCAGGCCGAAGAAGCGGAGCATCGAAGGAGGCCAGAAAAATGGCACTGGAGTGTCGTGCCATGTGGCACAGTCGTGCCACCATGGCACCGGGTTACTGTGCCACGCTCAGTTCGAGTGCAGGTTTTTCTGGCGGCTAGGGTTTGCTTTGGCGTGCAGTCTTCTTGGCGGCTAGAGTTCTCCTCTAGGGGTAAAACTCTGGACTTTTAGACCCTATATGAAGAGGCCTTGCCTACGATCTGAAATAACTCCTGAATCCCTGAATCCCTAAACACATTGAGAAGTAGAGAGATTTTAAGAGAGATTACAAGAGAGGTTGTAATTCTGCTATTAGATTAAATTACTGGTTGTGATTGTGATCGTTTTGTACTCTCCCAGCTCATATAGTGGATTAATTGTGCTCGTTGCCGTCTGTGGTTTTTTCCCGCATTAGGTTTCCACGTAAATCTTGTGTGTCATTGCTTTGTTCTTGTTATCGTTCTTTAAGTTTCTGAATATCTGTTTCATCCTATTGCTTCTGCTATTAGTTTGCTCTAGTTCCTAACAGTATGAAATTTAGTTTATCTACTTTTATAAGTTGCTTTTACATTCAAAATGAAAATGTTAAGTGTTAGCGTTCAACTGTATTGATATATCCTTCTTACTTTATCTTAAATAAATCATCTCATATAAGAAAGTTGTAAAATATAATAAATAGGTTGTTTCATATAAAAGCTTCCCCCTCCCCCCCAAAAAAAATTTAAAACATGGAAGTTGTGTGTAATTAATAGTATATTAGCAAGTCATACGTAGGGCTGTACGCTTATCATAACAGTGGAAGTGTAAGTGGAATTGTAGTACTAAGAATCCAAGGGCAGGAAAACAAAAAGGAAAGAAAAGAATAAAAAAAAGTTGAAGGACACTGCAACTTTGAAAATTATCAATAATTTAAAAAGGAATTTTGGATTTAAATAATCTCTACTTTGGTCGGTCTGTAAATAATAATCTCTGCTTCAAATATACAAGCCAGCAGTATATACTTTCACTCTATTTAAGTTGAATATATCACCACCAAGTTCTGTCACTTTAACTCGGTGGCGGAATGATATGGCGGCTGTGCAATCATACGTGGCTGCACAATTAGTGAATTAATGCTTTTTTCTTTTACATGTTAGCGATTTTGTGAGGTAAAAATTTTTAAAGCATTTCTCTCCCTCTCTTTCCTCCCTTAAATGAAAATTTCCTAATTTTTTGTAAGAACAAAATAAGGGGGTGTGTGTGTGTGTGTGTGTGTATGTATATATGTATATATGTATGTAAGTACATATGTGTGTGTGCGCGCACGTGCGCACGTGTGTGTGTATGTACGAAAAAGTATATGAAATGGAACATGCTACAAAATTAGGAAAATAATTTAAAAAATTATATATTTATTCAAATTGTAAAAATTTCGTAAATAATTACTGAAAAATTAGACAAATATATATCAATATTAAGTTAAAATATGAAAAACTTATATTTTAAAATTTATATAAAAAGTGAAAAAAGCCCCAAATAAAGCCAACCTATCACACACTCTCACCACACCCTCCCCCCAACCCCCACCTTCCCCCCTCCATCACTCAGGCCTATAGATAACATGTTAGGAAATTAGAGCAAACTAATTGCAAAAGCGTTAAGATGAACAATGATAATCAAAAGTAGAATAACGATAACAAGAATAAAAAAGAATACCAAGATTTACGTGGAAATCCAATGCAGAAAAAAACTACGGACGGCGATGAGCACAAACAATCCACTATGAGTAGGAGTGAGTACAATGTAATCACAATTACAACGAGTAACTTGATCAAGCAACAAGATTACAATCTCTCTTATAATCTCTCTCACAAGTCAAAGAAAGTGGAACTGAATACTCGAATGGTATTTTGTTGGCGTGTTGAGAAGATAGGAGGTGTGCTATTTATAAAGGGATAGGATGAACGAGAAACCCGTCAGAAACCCTAATCACCATAGCTAAACAGCCGTTGTCCACTACGAGCCGTGGAGTGCAAATTAGGCTAAAACCCAACAATCTCTACCTTAGACCAATTTTCACCAACTCCAACTCTCGAACAACACCAAAGCACCCGAAGGGCAGAGCCCTGAAGGGCAATCAAATGCTGTAAACACCAACTAAGTCCAAGCAATGCTCGAACTTAGCTATAGAGAGAGGCTTAGTAAGCATATCTGCAGGATTCTCCGAAGTATGAACCTTCCTCATAACAATCTCCCCTGCAGCAACTGTATCTCTGACATAGTGATATTTTTAACACTTATGTAATGTTTGGTTAGATATAACTAACCTTGTAATGCAATCAAATTTATAATTGTGTTTTCACTACCTTGTTTGATTATATGAGAATATTGCAATAAAAGAACTATTTTATAATTATGATTATTATAAACTAAGTAATCATGATTACATTACAAAATTGATTGCATTACATTGCCATTACATTACATCCAACCAAATGTTACATTATATGCCTGGTCTTGGAATGATAGGCATTATTCTTGGTCAAGTGAATAGCACTCTAACTATCCAAAAACACTATAGTAGTACCCTATGGAACTCCAAACTCAGTAATAAGGCCCCTCAATTAGGTAGCTTCCTTCACATTTTCAGTAGCAGCAACATACTCAGCCTCTTTAGTCAAAGAGTTGCAATAGACTGAAGCAATGCTTTCCATGAGATAGCACATGTACACATAATGAAGATATACACTAAAATAGCCCTCCTTTGGTCAATATCACCAGCATAATCAAAATCAACAAAACCTGCAATATCCCTTGTAGCATCTTTGTTCCTGTCAAACACCAATCCTCCATCAATTGAACCCTTCACATACCTAGGGATCCACTCCACAGCCTCCCAATGGTCCCTACCAGGATTATGCATATAATGACTTACCACACTCACAGAATGTGACAAGTCAGGTCTAGTGCACACCATAGCATACATCAAATTACCAACTGCACTAAAATAAGGAACATGAGACATCTTCTCAATGTCATCCTCAGACTGTGGACAAGACTCAGCAGACAATTTGAAGTGACCAGCAAGAGGTGTAGAAACTGCCTTGCAGTTATCCATATTAAATTTATCAAGTACTTTCTCAACATATCGACTTTGAGACAAGTACAGCATACCGGCCTTTTGATCCCTCTGAATCTCTATGCCTAGTATCTTCTTTGCTGCACCCAGGTCCTTCATCTCAAACTCCCTACTGAGTTGAGATTTCAGCTTGTTGACCAAGGACTTATCTTTGGAAGCTATCAGCATGTTATCAACATATAACAACAAGTAAACTAAAGAACCATCAGAAAATTTTCTGAAATGCACACAATTATCATACCGACTACGTGGGTATCCTTACCCAATCATAAAGGTATCAAAGCTTTTATACCACTACCTAGAATCCTGCTTAAGTCCATACAAGGACTTCTTCAAATAGCATACACATTATTCCTTCCCGGGAACAATAAAACCCTCAAGTTGTTTCATGTAAATCTCCTCCTCCAACTTCTCATGAAGTAATGCAATGTTTACATCAAGTTGCTCTAACTCCAGATCAAACAGGATAACAAAAGCATGCAACACTCTAATAGAGGTGTGACGAGCAACAGGAGAGAATACCTCATTGTAGTAAATACCTTCCTTTTGGTTGCATCCACGAACAACTAGATGTGCTTTCCACCTTGCATCTTCAACCCTGGGTATGCCTTCCTTTCTTTTATAGATCCACTTGGCAGTTAAGGCTCTCCGGCCTCTAGATAGCTTACATAAATTCCAAGTTTGATTCTTGTGTAGGCTCTCCATTTCTTCTTGCATAGTAAGGACCCAATTAGACGAGCTCGGGCGGGAGATAGCTTCAGTACAAGTTGAAGGCTCAGCACCTTCAGGAATCTCCTCTGCAATTGTAAAAGCATAAGCTGCAAGTCCCTCACTATCTACATAGCGAGCAGGCTTCCTGATCTCCCTCCTAGGATGATCACAGGCTATGAAATAATCATCCTCCACCAGAGGATGATTAGGACTTGTAGTACTAGAACTGAATTCAGTAGCTAAAACCTCCCTGCTAGGATGATCAGCAGCTCCACTTAGAACTGCAGCAGTCTCCACCTCTATCTCCACCTTCCTACTGGCATCCTCTTGATCACATGTACCAGAGAAGAAACAACAGATTCCTTCCTAGAATATAACATAGCATTTTCATTGAAAGTTGCATCTCTGCTCTGAATAACTTTATTAGAATCAGGACACCACATTCGATATCCCTTAGACTCAGATGCATAACCAAGAAACATGCACTTAACAGCCCTCGGAGCTAACTTCCCATCATTCACATGGGCAAACACATGACATCCAAATATTTTCAACATAGAATAATCAACAAGATTACCTGACCAAACTTCTTTTGGAATCTGAAAGTCAATGGATGTATGTAGAGATCGATTCACCAGATAATAAGCTATTAAAACAGCTTCATCTCGGAAAGCATTGTAGTCTTAAAGCCCTGTATTAGAAAGTATACAGTGAGCCTTCTCTAGTAGAGTCCAATTATTGCATTATGCACTCCGTTCTATTGGGGCTTACCAACTAATGTCTTGTGCCTAGCTATGCCATTAACAGCGCAGAATTTAGTAAACTCCGACTTACAGAATTCAAGACCATTATCAGTCCTAAGCTCTTTATCTTCCTCCCAGTCTGGTTCTTAATATGAGCCTTGAACTTCTTGAATATGGGAAACGTCTCATTTTTCTGTCTCAAGAAGTAAACCCAAACTTTTTCTGAGAAAGCATCAACAAATGTTAACACATGGTGCCTACCTTCGAATGAAGGAACCTTCGAAGGACCCCACAAATCAGAATAGATGTAATCAAGGATCCCCTGCGTACACTGCTTAGCTGTAGAGAAACTAACTCTCTTATATTTTCCAAGCACACAATGATCACAAAACTCCAGTTTACCCATACCTGCGCTACTCAAACAACCTTTCTTGCTTAGAATGGACATCCCTTTCTCACTCATATAGCCCAATCGCATGTGCTATAATCTCGTAGTATCAACATTTGCCGATATTATACAAACTACTGCTGAACCTGTAACTGTTGTACCCAACAGAAGATAGAGACTTCCCTGCCTGAATCCCTTCATCAACACCATGGCATCTTTATCAGCTTCAGGACACCATTCTCAGCTGAGTACCTGCAACCATGAGCCTCAAGAATACCCAAAGAGATAAGATTACGAGTCATATCAAGAATGTGATGAAACTGTTTTAATCTGTATAGTACCTACTCTTGCAACCTTACACTCGGTATCATTGTTCATAAGTATAATCCTAGTATCAACAGGCTCATAAGTAGCAAATCAGCCCCTATGAGGACACATATGATACGTACAACTAGAATCTAAAATCTAACCATCACCTACCTCCTTTCCAGAGGTAGTTAGGATGAACAATGATAATCAAAAGTAAAACAACGATAATAAGAACAATAAAGAACACCAAGATTTCTGTGGAAACTCAATGCGAGAAAAAAAACACGGACAGTGACGAGAACAAACAATCCACTATGAGCAGAGGGGTGAGTACAATGCGATCACAATCACAATGAGTGATTTCATCAAGCAACAAGATTACAATCTCTTTTATAATCTTTCTCTCACAAATCAAAGAAAGTGGAATTGAATATTCGAATGGAATTTTGTTGCTTTGTTAAAAAGATAGGAGGTGTGTCCTTTATTAAGGGGTAGGATGAGTGAGAAACCCGTGAGAAACCCTAAATGCCACAGCTAAATAGCCGCCATCCACTACGGGCCGTGGAGTGCAAATTGGGCCAAAACCCACCATAACATCTAGCCAACTTATGAGCCATGGCTACCACTAAAGTTCTTGTGCACATCTATGGAAGCTCGCCACCGAAAACATATTTGGCGCTGAAAAAATTAAATTTTCTCCCTGGTTGACCCCTCCTAAATTTTACTTGCTTTCCTCCTAGGTTTCTTTCTTTTTTCCCCAGCAACTTTTCCACGTTTTGATCTGTCTATCCCGCACCACAGTTAGAATAAAGTCACCGATGGAAGACGAAGATGTCATATCGAGCACAAAGGAATCGGGCAAAATCGAGGTGGTTGGTGTTTGCTCAATCTTCGACGAACTCGAAAATCTGTTGATTTCGTGGCTGGCTGTGGTAGTTGATGCCAGTTACTAGTAGCGAGTGACCATCAATTGTAGTTTTCTGGCGATCAATGAGTCCTGGTTGGAAGTTGGCGCTCTGGTTGCGGCCCCCCATCATGCATGGAGCACTTGTGGGCGACGAACATGGTGCTCTAGGTAGGGCTTGCTTAGATTTGGGCAGGGGTGGGTATTGGGGAGAGATGATGGGACTTGAGCAATTGTGAATGATGTGTCACAATGCTTGGATTAAAAATTGATGGTGTGCGCGCGTATATATATATATATATATATATATATATATATATATATATATATATATATATGAACACACATATATATATATATATATATATATATATATATATATATATATATATATATATATATAATATATACACATATATATATATATATATATATATATATATATATATATATATATATATATATACATACATATACACACACACACACACACACACTCTCTCTCACACACACACATATATGTGTATATATATATGTGTGTGTGTGAGAGAGAGAGTGTGTGTGTGTATATGTATATATGTGTGCGTGTGTGTGTACTTGTTTTATTATTATAAAAAAATTGAAAAGGTTTTCATTTAAGGGAGGGAAAAGAGGTATAGAAATATTTTAAAAATGTTTAGCTTATAAAATTGTTGACTTATTAAAAAATCATTAATTTACTATATATGTTTTCCTAAATATCCAATTATTTATGGTATTTTTTAAAATTTGAATAAATACATAATTTTTTAAAATTACTTTATAATTTTCTTCTAATTACATGATTTTTTTCATATTATATGTAATTTTTTTAAAACATTGTATATAAGTTTATTACATTTTATGTACTTTTTCATTATTAGAAATATTAGGAGATTATTTCACAGAGGAAGGGAGCAAGAGAAATGCTTTAAAAAATTTTAGTCCACAAAATGCTAACATGTAAAAGAAAAAAGCATTAATTTGTTATGCTTGCCTAGCGATCGACTGAAAAAGGGTGATGCATTTATGTGGTGAAAAAATGTTGCAATCTGATTGACAAACTGTTGTATTTCAATAATAAATGTGTTACATTTGCCTCATAAAGTACACTATAAAGTCTCCTAATGATATGTGAGCCTAGTTGGCAATCCAAAAAAGAGTTGTGTATGGTTACAAGAGGGTCCAATATTTGTAATTGTTTTGTAGAGGGAAAAAATTTTTGGTTGCCTAGAGATGGAATGAAAAAGGGTGATGCATTTAGGTGGTGGAAAATGTTGCAATTTGATTGACAAACTGTTGTATTTCGATAACAAACGTGTTACATTTGCCTTAACCCCCCCCCCCCCAAAAAAAAAAAAACAAGTGTTGCACTCACTGAACCAATGTGATACTTGAAATAAGTTTTGTATATTTCTAAAAAATGTTGGTTTATGCTAAGGCAACGACACCTAAAGCAACATTTCAAAAAATATTGCATTAGTATTAGTTAATGTAGCATTTTACAGTAGTAATAGAACACTGGTAGGGTCTTACTACAGGCTTGTTTTCTTGTAGTATATTTATGAATGCATGTTGACAAATTCATAGAACTATAATTGTTTTTCAAGCGAAATATTATTTACTTTCATGATATTGCATCTTGTGTTTAAAATAATTAATTAGAAAAGTAAAAAATTTAAAAATTTGAACTAATATAATAATAACATGACAAATGTCCACAGAATAATTATTTATTCACTTTTTATATATTATATATTATGTTACATTAGACATTTTTTGAAATTTAGTTAAAATCATAATTTTATTTACCGTCGTAATAACTTTATGAATATTTTCACCACATAAAAACATGCATTAGTAACAAATGGTGAACTTTTTATTTTTCTAGGGATAAGCTTTTAGTTACAAATGATTAAGTCAACCATTTCTTTTAAATGATGAGCCTTTGCAGGGAGTCTTTTAATTCTTGACTAATAAAATTGTTAATTCTATATAACTAATCCGTTTAAATTTAATAAATTTTAAATTTTGAGTTGTGAATTTTTTAGATCCAGTGATGAAGCTTTAACCTATACTTAATAAAGCTTTAGACTTAATTGATGAATCTTTTAATATTTCAAGTGATGAATGGATTTTTTCAGCGTGTTTATCTAACTTTCTGCATATACATATTCGGTAGAATTATTGGAAATAAGTATACGAAATTGTAAACATATATGTTATGCAAAGACTAAGAGAAACAATTTTGAGGTTAATGAAATTGACAGGGAAGGCCACTCATATACACGGTTTTGGCCTCAAATTAAAGACCTCTCAAACAAGTTCTCATGTCCATTTTCTCTATAAATTATCCAACGAAAACAGATGACAAAATAATCACACACACTCCAACCAAGTGACCAATGAACTGCTTAATTCTCCAATAATTGCATGTGCAGCGGTGAAATGGTCAACCAAATGTACTAATAGAGGCTCAACTCAGGCCATCATGAAGGATATTGATCATTTACGAAACCAAAGGACGGATACAAGTACATGCAACTGCGTTCATTGACTGCCTTTCGCTTCATTTATTTCAGTTGACCAAATATTAGGTGGTACCTATCACAGTACTCTTTTATATATTCTTTAAAAATAAAATAGCTGTTGACTCCCTTAAAATCCTTGCTTGAATTTTGAATGAAAGATAAATTTTAAAGTTAATTAAATCATTTGATTTCTATTAAATCATGCCAAATGTGATGCATATTTAGAGTTGTCAAAATAATAAAAAATTGCGATTCTCTAAATATAGTCATATCTCTTGAAATTAAATTCTACTTGTTGCTTGACTTAAAAAATAGCAACTAACATATTTGAAAAGCTAAAGCAACAAGTAACTGTTGAAAGAAATCACCAATTAGCCGTTAAAGATTTGGGAGCTATTGTTACTGAAAATTAGCCGCAGTTCAAGTCCTTAAAGGTAGACTCTAAGGGCTTGAAGATCAGCTGAAAATTTTCTTTCCCTTTTTAAATGTAACGGCTAGTTCAACTACATTTGCTATAAAAAGGGGAGGACCTTGTAGCTGAAAGAGACACAAGAAAGAGAGCACAAGCGATTGCCATACTCAATACTCACTTACATACTTTGAACTTTAATTTACTTTATATTTATTCAAGTTGTATTGTTCAAGTTATAATTAAGTAGGGTGAGATTATAGAGTTGAAGGATCAACTCTACTAATCCTAGTTGAAGGGTTCAACTTGTGACTTGGAATTTAGAGTAAAGTGTACTCTAGAGTTGTAACTATCTCTCCTAATAAAATTGGGTTAATCTTAGAGTTAGGAAACTCTAGGAGGGGACTAGGCTTGGTTGAGGCTAACTTCGTTAAAAAATTCTTGTGTTTTGTCCACGTTTATCTTTCCGTTCTTTATTTCTATTAATTTGCGATATTGATCATCAACCTATTGACTCCCCTCTATGGTGATTTAGTAACTTTTAAACTTTCAATTCCAAATGTAGGTGGGAGGTAAATGGACGAGCATGACGGTTCTATTATAGAACAATTGTCCACGTGCATTGATAAATAAATAGAAAAAAGTGCTAGTTTATATATAATTTAAGTGAACTACTTCACCTATAATTATCAATTAGTTTTAGGTTGGAATCTCACATGGACTATAAGAATAATATCATAGCCGTCGATCATGCGTCTTAATGGAGCTCATCCACTAGTTGCATCCTCGAGTTTGCTAAGAGGCTTGAGCCTAGCTTGATGTTAATTGTAGCAAGCCGAAGCTACGAGTCCATGTCAATGGAAAAGAGGTTACCTATGGAAAGGACTACTTGTGTAATAGAGCGAACCCATATCATAAATAGAGGAAATGGTTACCAAACTGCGAAAGTGAAGCTCCCTAGAGTAACGAAGTCATCGAGAATGACGGCTACGGAGTGTGACGGTTTGTTGTAGAATAATTGTCCCACATCCACAAATAAATAGAAAGTTTATTAGTCAAGCAGATTACACACCGATTGCAAATTGGGTTTGAGTTACATTACGTTGGAATCTCACTTGAGCTATAACAAGTCCCTGAGTGTATATTAATCATAGGGTGTTTGGGTACACGTTAGGTGTTGAGATGCTAAAGGAAAAGGGAGGCAAGATACCTATGATGAAGTCAAGGGAACAGTTAATTTAAGGTTGAGAGAAAACCAGGGTTTAGAATGAGATTCTGATACTTCTTTATAGGGTGCTCGAGGGTATATTTCATAATACATATATATATATATATATATATATATATATATATATATATATATATATATATATATATATATATATATATATATTACGGTTACATAATCTTAAAGTACAAATCTATTTCTGAACCTTCAACCATCATCTTGAACTTTTGGTTGAGTTGGTTCTTAAAGATGGTATCAAAGTCTTTCCAATCAAGAGGTATCAAGTTCAAATCTCAATAGCTACCATATTGATTTATCGCAAGGTAGGGGGAGCCTTTGCAGTAGTCATGCTTATAGGCCAAAGGACATTCGCGTGAGGGGGGTGTTAGATTATAAACCTATTCTTGAACCTTCAATTATCAGTTTAAATTTTTGGTTGAGTTAGTTCTTAAACACATAAGGCTTGTTCTTTTCATCAGTAGATCTCAATTTATCAACTTCAACAAAAATATTTCAGCTTTAACCAACTTCAACCCATTATATAAAAAAATATATCAATTAAGTTCTTGCAACTTCAACCATTTTTGACTTATTTCTATACACTTTAATAAAAAATACCAACTTCAACCCATTTCAACTAATCTCAACTAACTACACCCACTTTTCATCCCACATTTTCCAACGAAAATAACAAGCCTATAGAGTACATTGTATAAGGCCCAAAGAAATAGGCACACACACATCGGACAAATTAAAGTACATTATACAAGTTGGAGTATGAAAGTGGATATTATCCCATATTGATAATGACCTAATTAATATAAAAAATTTAACATGGTATTAAAGCGGGTTGCTCGATATTAATTTGTCACCATACCCACTTGATTAAAATTGTGTGCACGAGTTGGGCCTTGTTAGTAGCCCACACGGAAAAAGGCGTATGAAAGTAGATAGTGTTCCACATTGATAAAATTCAAAGAATATGATCATCGGTGTTGTCCCATATTGATGAAATTAAAGAGTTTGAATATATATATAAGCTTGTGAATTACTCCACCTATTACTAATTAATTTTGAATTAAGACATGATTTAAATTTATATACATGACTCATTTATTGAAAGTGTAATTGATATATAAAACTTAACAATACAAACCTTTCTTTTTTCCTTTTTACTGAAAGCGTGAAGTTCTCTAGGTCAAAGGTAAAAGAAACCATAGTTTGTCTACCAACTAGAGGCGTAGCAATGCCGGGGTTATCGAGATCCTCGGCACACATGAGCCGGAAAACTGTCATATTTGTGTATATTGTTCAAAATTTTAATACAAGACACTTATAAAATTAGGTGATACTATAAAATTTCAGGAAAAAAAAAATCAAACAATAGTTACCAGTACGTAAAATTTCTGGATTGGTCAGTACTACCAATTTACTTTCACACACTAATATCAACAATAACAATTTTTAGTATAAGTCTCATTTATGTAAGAGTTACGAAGATTCAGATGTATAGTTTTAATTAACTTCACATAGACGGCAGTTGGCACGCTAGTGTGAAGTACATGAATAGGTGCAACTCTGCGTGTTTTCTTCCTTTTTGCAGAGGGCTCGTGAACTGCCATAGAGTGGAAAGAGGGAAGTACATTGCGGCCTGTGACACCCTAATTATATGTGTTGCTAGCTAGTTAGATAACCCTTGTTTCTTGACACAATAATCATAACACTTTTAGTCCCAACACAGTATAAAGATTAGACTAGTCTCTCCATTCTTCTTGTACTTAACGACATTGAAAGAAGAAAATGGTATAATCGCTACAACTTGCAAAATGTGTGCTATGCGTATGATTAACGTGGTTATTGATACAGATTAGATCTATCAATTTGAATGAGTGAGTTAAATACAAATTGAGTGTATTCGGGTAAAATATAGATTGAGCATATTTTAGATTTGGATAAAATATAAGTAGACGTATTTCGATTTTATATGTTTACCCCACTGATCTAGTGCGCCTTTTTTTGTCAGTTATTTTTTTGTTAACATTAAAAAGTCGACATATTTATTACTTAAAATTGCCCTATTTAATGACAAAACATAGTATTTGTAATTTCTTAAAATAAAAATATTCGAACATTTTGTTGTGATATATGAATGTCATATATGGATGTACAAAGAGTTGAGTCATCTTTGGGCTAGATGGGTTGGCTCTTGCATTAAAACCAAGTCAATAATGGGTTATGTTATTTTTGTGTCAGTCCGTATATAGCATATTAATGGGTTAGAGTGGTTAACCCTCTAGTAAATTGTTGAATAATTTGATATTTTGTTAACATTCTATTACCGAATGAGGTACACTTTATTAATGGGCCAACCGAACATGAAGACGGTCTACCCATTACTGACTGCTGGTGTCGTAGTTCAAGACCAATTAAAATGAAAATCAAATAAAAGGGAATAAGAAAAATATAAGATATTACAGTTAACTTTTATTTATAACATCAAATTTTAGAATATTACATAGTAATATTATTTAAAATATGATTAGACGTATGCATTTGACTAAAAATATAGCAATATTACTTGGACAATTGTGAATATTTGTCTTATTTTGAATTATTTTTTTAATTGTTTCATACCCATTTTTTTACGATTTCAATTTAAGTTGTGTGTGTTGTTATTTTATGTACTTAGTTAAACAAATATGTCTAATTATTTTTTAAATTAATTAATTTGTAATAATTTAAATTTTTGATGTCATAACTGCAAGATAATATCTTGTACTTCTTTTATTCAATTTTATTTGATTTTCGTTTTAACTAGTCTTAAACTATGATGCTAATAGTAAGAAAACGACTAGTCGTATTCATATTTAGGTCGACCCATTAATAAAGTTTTACCTGATTGAACATCAATATGTTAGTTAATATAAATATTAAATTATTAAATGGGTTATTAGCAGTCAAACTACTATGACTCATTAAAATGCTCTAGATGGGCTGCTCCATAAATGGTCGACGCGCTATTGACCTTCTTTTAATGTACGGGTCGATCTACCCAAAGTCAAATGGGGCTTGATTCTTTACTTGCCCAGATAAGATGTTCATATATTATAATAAAAAATTTGAATATTTTTAATATTCTTTTGAGAAATTACAATTATTATGTGTTTTCATTAAATACTAATAATTTTGAGTAATAAATATTTAGAATTTTTGATTTTGAAAAATAACTTACAGACAAGGCACTCTAAATCCGTTGAAGTGATCCGAAACCCGTAAAACCGAAATACACCCATCCGTATTTTACTCGAATCCGAAATACACCTGATCCGTATTTTACCCAAACCCGAATACATCGGATTCGTATTTAATCCGTCCGTCCGAATTGATAGATCTAACGGTGATGGCACCCTAATCCATTGTACTGTCAGGCGGTTTGATGACCTATATTTTATTAACCTAGCAACAAGGTGTAATCTTGTTGTCAAAATTTTGTATGTTATATTCTTATTTGTCGACTTTTATATGTAATAAATTGTAAATTTCTAGAATTTTTAGTTGATTTGTTTATTTTGTTGCTTATTTAATTCATTACTATGTTAATTAATAGTTAGATCTACGTTGGCTTTGATTTCATTAACTTATATGATGGATATTTAGAATCGCATTGGCCTTAATCCCCTTGGTTTATGCTTAAATTTGAGACTATCTCTCATGCCTGTCACGTGCAATTAAATGCTTGAAAAAGTTTCCATTTATCTTTTTGTGTGATTGAATTATGCAGAAGGATTTGGTCCATTAGATAGTGTGGGTGAGAGAATAGTTGAGATTGTGATATAAAATAGTCAGAATCCTAGGTAGGCCCATAGATCGCAACTTTTGTGGTCTAATTGGTGAATCCTAGTAAGATAGGTGCTTAGGATAATTAGACAAGTCTTCGACCTTTGAAAGAGGGCTTGCATGGACTTTAATAGTGCAATTGACTATTCCTAGATACTAGTATAGGCTTGGCTAATTGGGTAGGTTA
Source organism: Carnegiea gigantea (assembly GCA_029747015.1). Classification (NCBI taxonomy): domain Eukaryota; kingdom Viridiplantae; phylum Streptophyta; class Magnoliopsida; order Caryophyllales; family Cactaceae; genus Carnegiea; species Carnegiea gigantea. Next base: position 247,417 of record JAKOGI010001217.1, read on the forward strand.
GTGCTTGTCCAAGTTACTTGGTTTATTAACTGGTGAAATTATAAACTGAGTCTTCTTTTATCGCTTTCATAGTTAATTTAGCTTTCACCATCATCACCTTCCGTTTTGCTTCACTTGCATACTCGAGATTACTATAGTACTTGAAAAAATAACTTCCTATAAATACGATGCGTACGTGTCAGTTGCTAACAATAACTACATTGTGCACTTACGATTTTGACCTAACACAAAAAGATTATATTTCATTCTTTTTCTTAACACAAAAGGATTATATTTTCATTCTTGTTCTTATTACTTAATTGGGGTTTAGAAAACAATGCAATCGCCATGACTACTTAACACGGAACGTACAAAATGTAGGTCTATTCAAAATTTGTTTAATGAGGCGCATAGGGTATTACAATTTCCAATAGGAGAGATAGCTAACGAAGTTAGGAGGACCAATAATAAAAAAGAGGATTACTAGCATGATCAAGGTTTTATTCTTTTTAACTTATCATATCATATATACATATATATTAAAAGTGGGATACAAATAATATATGAATGACATGTGGTATTTCACATGGTATAAAATGATAACTTGGCAACTCGCAATTGGTGGATGTTAGTTGAGACATATTAATCAACATTAATGCTATTAATTAGAATTTATTATATGTTATTAACTTAATTATTTATTGCATAGTTTTACATTTCTAAAAGTCCTCATATAATTAACTTAGTGTGCAACAATTGATTTTTTTGTATTTCAAATTGATTCATTTTATTTTTCAATATTAAAAGAATAAAATTAGATAAAAGAATCAAATTTTATTATTATTTTTTTAAGCGTAGATCTTGAGGTCATTGTAAATGAGTAATAACATATTGTCATATAACAATTTAATTGCACAGGATAATTTATGAATGATATATAAAAAAACATGTACAAAGATTGTGTTAGTTTAGTTGGCTATATGAATATTCATCTAGGGTTAAAAAGTGACTTTTTATATATCTTATGTAGAGTAATCTATAAGATTATAATATAATTTTTATCAATTAAGTTAAATTGAAACATACTCTATTTAACTCCTAAAAAAATATCCATTACAAATTAATTACATTGTTATGTGTTCGAGAATCACCAAAAAAATGGTGAATGGTAAATCCTTATCATATGAAAACAAAAGCAATTTAGAGTGATTTTAAAGGAAAACATGAAGGAAACAATAATTATGTTATTATAAAATTGTTAATCTACTTTTAAAATAATATATTTCTATTAATTATTTATACTAATGTTATTAAAATAAAATTTGACTAACATCCTTGCATTGCAAGGATATACCACTAGTATAATTTAATTATTATTAATGATTATTGATGAGCGCCGAATACATACCTAAAAGCTGAGATTTGGGTCACCACTTTTGGATTCCATCCTTCTTCTTAGATGAAAAAGACATAAAACTATGAGAAGTGATAAGAGATCAGCATTAAGTCGTATCAAAGGATAAGGTATTAGATAAGGCACAACAAGTATCAGCAACATGCACGTATACGTACATCACAGGCCAGGAGCGACTGATCTCCCCATATATCATGCAATGGGCTCATCAACTTGTCGTACAGCTGCGGCTAGCCTGCCAATGACCCCTCTCTCTATCTCTCATTCATGAATAATGTATTGATCATGTTTATCAACATTTGGAACATAATTTTCCGTCTAATCAAACATTCTTCTCTTTCACGTATCATCGATCCAAGACAAATCTTTGTAGTACCATATGCTCTTGTTGTGGTCCGCAAAACTTTTGAAAGTCAATACTAAAAGTCGTTTGGTTCAAAAAAGTCGGATAGAATGATCATGAATAAAATTAAGTGGGTATGAAAATAGGTAATTTTCGATTCTTAATATTACTTGTATATGTTAACCTATAAACAAGAAAATTTGATTCAAGCAGACGAGGTTCATATAAATTTGACGTGAAGGGGAGGTTAATTCGAACCCATACTTGAAAGTTTGAGTGATACTTCAACAATGTAATTCTAATTAAAAAATATGTACCAAACATCAAGTATATATGAGAATGGATGATACCTTACCACACCTAGATTTTTAAAAAAAAAAAAAGAGAGGAAAGAAAAGGTGAACAAAACGACCGGTATAAACTTGGATTCAAATCTAAGCCTCCGTTTGGACCTTAGCAACTTTGATGGAAAGAAAAAATTTTGGAAAAATAATTTTTTTTCTTGTATTAGGTTTAGAGAAAATTACAAAGAAAAAAATATGGAGGAAAATTAAGTGAAAATTTTATTAAAATCAAGTGATAAAATTTTCCTCTTAAAATTGTAAGGAAAATTTGGGAAAAGTTCCCAAAAGAATTCCCGATCTTTTCAAATCTCACACTGCTTAAATAATATTAATATGATTCAAGTAATTCATTAACATTCAAATTTCTCATCTAAATTCTTGTATTATTTCCTCAATCCAAACAAGAGAAAAAAATTCATTTTCTCCCTACTTTTTTTTTGCTTCACATTTTTCTTCATTCAACTTTTCTTTTCATCAAATTTTCTAAAGATCAAACGGAGCCTA